>JANRGW010011542.1:5877-25347 GCA_024733675.1 Psilopsiagon aymara
TCCTCGTGGCCCTCCTCTGGACTTGTTCCAACAGTTGCATGTCCTTTTTATGTTGAGGACACCAGAACTGCACACAACACTCCAAGTGAGGTCTCAGAAGAGCCAAGTAGAGGGACAGGATCAATTCCCTCGACCTGCTGGTCACGCTCCTTTTGATACAGCCCAGGATGCGGTTGGCTTTCTGGGCTGCAAGCACACACTGCCGCCTCATGTTCATTTGCTCATCAACCAACACCCCCAAGCCCTTCTGTGCAGGCCTGCTCTGAATCTCTTCTCTGCCAAACCTGGAGCTGTGCCTGGGACTGCTCTGATCCAGCTGTAGGACCTTGCACTTGGCATGGTTAAAAACATCATAAGGTTGGTATAAGCCCACTTTACCAGCATGTCCAGGTCCTTCTGGATCATTCAATTCTGACTGCTAAAAACAATCCTAAAAACTAATTAATCACAATAATATGTTTTCTCAATCAAATAATATTGTCCACATTGGAGAATAAAATGCAAAATATTTTTTTGTGAATTAAAAAGATATTTTAAGATACAAAATGTTAAACATATATAGTGCAATTCCTGCTTAGCTGCTTTGCATGCAAATTGAAGAAAAGTCAGTATTTTTACTGTGCTGTTTTGTTAAGGAACTGGAGTTGCTGACTTGTATTTTGCCAATCTCCTTCCTATCAAACACAGCTTGTTTTTCTAGGTTCCTCCTGGGACTCAAACTTCTCAGAGGAAAATAAATTCCACGGCAAGCTGTGTTTTTAGAGCTGCCTGGAAATTTCTGCAACAAAGTCTCATTTGTGGTATATACCCACTCAACAGACCATCTATTTCGAATGTGTCTTAGTTTGGAGATGACTCATGTTTATCCCCCAGTAGTATGGATTTTGCAACTTCCCTTGGAGATCTGGATGAGTGTGTAACAGACCTTAAGGCAGAGTTTTTTCTTAATTAAAATTCAAAATCATTTTCTGTACAAATGAAATGGAGTACATCCTATTTTAAGGGGCATCTCTGCAGCAGTACCTGACAGCATTATATCAAGAACTGTTGTAGCTGCCTCTTAATTTTATATTTAGAAATAAAAAGAACAAAGGTTCAAAAAGTCTAGCTCTCAAGGAGGCTGTGAAAATGAGACAGAGTAACAAACCTTATCTTCTATCCTAATGAATTCAAACAAAAAATACACAGAATCAGATCCTTCTCCAAACCAAATCTGTGCACTATAAACACCACCCTGAACCTCCAACATAGCATCTATAGAACTACTGGATGTGCCTCATGTGAGGGAAACTGAAGTGTATAGATGAAAAAATGTGATTATGAGAAATCAGCACAAGAGCTGAGATCTGTGTCTGCTCCCATAGTCCCCAAAATTTACACGGCTGTATCTTTATCAGCTTTGCGAGGCTTAGTAAAGTGCATCTCTGACATTCCATACACATCTTAAGCTTCTAGTGTCCCCACAGCTAAAACTTGCAGAGTTACTATAGAATAAGAATAAAAAAGACTAAGCAGCATTCACAGGTTTGTTTACTATCCTCCAGTGTGAAGTTGCTGTTTTCCTGGCTTGTTTTGGTCTACTTCTCCTTATTAAGTGAAATACCACGCAACTGGAAAAAGAAATGTATTTTGGAATCATGCTTCAGGGGAAAAAGAGCTGAATTAAAACAGGTGGTTACTAAGGTTACTTTAAATGTGCACTTACCCTGTTATGACGAAGGCATCGCTTTAGTAATTCACCTGCCATATCGTATTTTGCAGATTGAATATATATATCTGCAAGCAGAAGCCAACTCTTTTCAAACTCCTCTGCATCAATGGGATTCCAGCTCATTTTTGAAATTCGTTTTAACTGATTTCTGGCTCGTGGAGTCTGTTTCAAGATCATGTAGGCTGTGGCCATTCCCAAAAGTGCTGGTATATGATCCTTCTGCAATAAAAAGCAGTGACTGCTTGGTGCTTTTACTTTGCTTATAAAATTTATTTAGGTTTTTTTTTTTTTTTTTTTTAGTAAGATTTTCACCAGATATCTAAAAACTAAACTAAAAGCTAAATCTCAGGAAATAAAGATAGAGCATCCAACCTTATAAAAAGGTTTTCCATCTAGTTCTACGATTATTTCTGTAAGACTAACCAGGATAACCACCAGGTTAAATATTTAACATGCTGAAAATAATTTGGGCAAAAAATTATCTTCTTCAGGCTCAGGAAATGTTGAAAGCATCCACAGGCGCTTCATCTCAACAATAAACATTCTCATATCACTATGACCTATCCTTTTGATACATAATAAATACTTCAGATAGAAACTCACCTGAACTTACAATACAAGTGGTATTTTCTACTTTCAGAAGTGCCTGTCAAATGTCAGTAACAGGGACACTGCTTCTTATTATTAGGTTTACAGCTCCTAAAAATGTTAAGTCTAAACTGCCTGTATCCAAAACCTACGTAAAATGAACAGGATTTTTAGAAGCCACCATTCTATACAAGAGCCACAGGAAAGTAATAAGAAGTACAGGAGCAAAATTGATTTTTAAAATCCTGCCCTTATTAGCATGGGGTATAGATGAGAATGGGGCTTGCACCCCAAAACTACATCCGAAATGTGGAGAGTAGCTCTATCAGCAGCTAACTTAAAAAGTTTCTTTTTCCCTGCCTTCCTGGCTCAATGTCAGATTCTGCACCTACACTTTGTAGGGTTGTGCTGTAAAACAGGCTTGCCATAATGGTTTATAGAAAATAAAATTATAAAAAAGACCCCACCAAAAGGCCCTCTTCTACGTAATGATCAGCTCATCTCCCCTCTCCCTCAATAGTCACACCTGGCATGGATCAATAACCTCTGAAATCTTAGAAGATTAAAACAGTGTGGTTTATGTGACCCTGGAGAGAAAAATAAATAGACTAGAGCATTCTTCTTGCTGGAATTGGAGCACCATGTGAAAAGCATTCAATATTCAAAGAACCTCAGATCAATACTGAGCAGGACTCAGAAGCCAGCACTGGAGACAGAGGGACACTCTGTGATTCTCAGAACTGCTTTACACACAAGATAAGCATCAGCATGCTCACCTCAGCCAAGGAGCAGTTTAGCACTCAGTCAATGGGTAGTAGTAACTTAAGTATTTCTTGGCATTGCTACAGACTAAATGTGTCTGAAAATGCTTAAATAAAATTTGTTGAAAGGCGCTGATAACAACAGCATCCATTAATCCTAAAGTTAATTATTACAGCAAACTGTAAAATAATGAAGATTTCCATTGTAAGGACGAATTTTAAGCAGATGGATAATCTTGCACTGGAATCTAAATTATGCCAAGTTGTCATGAAGTACATGAAGGCATCTTATATTTAATTGTTTCTGGTTACAGAATGAAGGTACTATATCAATTTATATCATCAGACACCGTGCTGGCATGACTGGGAATTAAAAAGCAACCCAGCAACTCAAACCAAGCAGCCTATTCACATTTTAGTAACTGGCAATATTAGCATTGAGTTATAAATTTGCAATCCAATGGCAAACTTCTAAAAGACATTGTTATTCCAGCATGAGTTTGGTTTCTTTTCCAAATTTTATATAAAATATTCTTTAATAAGGAAAAAAAAAATCCTTAGAATGAATTGCACTACTCCTGAACGCCAACTGCAAGACTAGTTAAAAAAAAACTGTATTGTGAAAGAAAAGACTGAGGAAATGATACAGGTTACTAACCTCAGCCACTACTATTTCAGTGAAAGTGTTCAGTGCTCGTTCAACGTTTGATTTCTGTTTGGTTGCCATGAGGCAGTAATTCTCCATGATTCGCAGTTGAATGTGACCCTGAATGGTCTGAGGCTTGAGTTCCTTCAGAAGATTTTCTGCTGTTCTTACAGCCAACTGCACAGACTCCTGCTTCTCTGTTGAATTGCTGTTGTAGGAAAGAAAGTGTTTGGTAAAAGCTTATTTTTTTAATATACACTAAATTAATTACAAGTTAGTATTGATTCCATGCTGAAGGCATGCCATTTTGTACAAGGCAGTTTTGTCACAGAGGCATTCTACATTAATTCTCTTCTGTAACCACAGCAGTTCCAACCTAACAAGCTGGTTTTCACACTGCAAGTGACCAGGATTCCAGATAAAAATCTGTAATTTCTGTTTGAGACTGATTTATTACAGCCTAGAATGGGCTTTCACAATGCCTTAAGTAGAATATTTGAAGCACTAGATAAGCTCAAACTTCTAGCAATTTAATTTAAGGCATATTATTAAGGAGAAGCAGAGAAAAGGGATGTCCGAAGAACCCAAGCAGTACTTATTGTATTCGCTTACCCTATGTCAGCATCCAGATTTTCAAAGACTTCACCACCCACAGTTTCATTATCTGGGTTCAAACAAATTTCAATCATGTTATAGACTGCATTCTGTCCCCAGTCACTGTCCTTTCGAGCTTTATTAAAATGCCGGAGTGCATCATTTGGTTCACCTGTATACCTACACAGTTAATGAAAATATTTAAAGATGGGCAAGTAAAATTTCCTGCCTCGAATCCCACAAAGAATCCCAAGTATCTATAAAACAGTTTACACACTTGCACACACTGACAACGCAAGGCTCAAAAAGCACACATACTATTGTTAGGAGCTTGGTTTTGCAGGCAAAAACCAGTCTGATAAATTCTAAAATTTGAAAATAAGTAATATATTATTGACCCAGCAAGAATATCCCTCCATTTTAACAAACAGGAAATATGAAAGATGCATGTGAGACAGATCAGATAGCTTCATTTTAAAGAGGAGCTAACTGGAAAGTATTTCAGAAGAGAAGAGACTTTCCTGAAGTCCTAGCACCTTAAATAAATAAGAAAGTAGTGCTATACTGCCTATCATTTACTTATCACACTCTCTATATATATCATTGAATGATAATGGATAAATAAACCTTATCACGGGTAAATAAACCTTATATTAATTATAATTGCAAGTACCAAAGATACAGCCCTTTGCAGTAGTGAAATCCTGGTTCAAGCTTTGTTCTGGAAGAATGTTTTTCAGCCATTAACAGAAATCTTGGGACTTCTTCTAGTTTTCCAGCTCTTCTTAAGAGATCAATTAATCGTGAGAGGGTTGCATAGTTATCTAAATATACAGATAATCAGAACATTGTGATCCTAGGTATTTGCTATATGAATAGCTTAAGAAATAAAGAGCCTGCATTTTCTTCACGTACAAAAAATATATATGGTGTATTACATAAAGCATATTACACAGCAACCACAGATACAAGAATGAAGATATCAAGTGATACTTGAGATATTTCTATGAAAACCTTTATAAAGATAAGTATAATTGTACTTCACTTTCAAAAGCACTCAAACATTTGCTGTGCTCTTACGACTTCTTTCACAAAGCCCTCTAGAAAGGTTTACCTGCATTGTAGTACCGTTTATTAGGCTTTAGTAGCTTTCTCTCTGGTCACAATCTGCAAATTGCTAAGAGCAACTTTATTATAGGAATTCCAAATTCATCTAGCAAGGTTTCCTTTATTAATTTGAAATAAAAAGCTAGCTTTGCACTCATTCACTTGACATCTTGAACACAAGAGCAAGTGCTTTACAGTTACAAGTATGTATCACCCTAGCTATATTTGGCTTGAGGTAAACAATGCACGTTATATTGCAGCAAAGTAAATTACTGTACATGCAATAAATTTTTCAGCTTCCCTTAAAATAGCTTTATGTTTTTACATACAGTAATGGTCTCTGTTTATAGGATCTATTGCTTTATAAATAGCAGATTTCATTTTAATCAAAGTATTTTTAGATACTTATCCTTCTATATATTAGAATATGTATCAGAAAGAATTAAAAATATCACTGCTAAATATTCACCTGGCTTGCGTTCTAGGAGCTGCTGGAAATGAAAGACAGCTTGTTCATAATCTTGCTTCCTGAACATGAGATCAGCCATCATCTACAACATGGACCAATTTAGAGAAAACAAACCACAATATTATTAATTGTCATTTATAATAAACTTCAGTTCTGCAAAAGTGGGAAGCTGAAAATACAGCCTTAAAGTGCTGCAGGAATTATGCAAGAGGTAAAATGAGTGGGATTTTTCATTACTTTCTGGAAAATAAACACTCTCCCTAGGTAGACAGAGAGGATAACAATGAGCAGGTACAGGCTCATGTTTCAAATTTTCACTTAAGGTAGAAACCAAAAGAGAATTAAACATTTTGGTGTAGCTTCCAAATATGTTTGGTTTTACTTGTATAGTTTTACTTCTATTTTCTTATAATAATAATTTCATTATTATGTGCAGATTAAGCACACTGAAAAGCAAAATTTGTTTAAAGTTAGGGAGAAAGAAACATGACAACTACTTCAGTATTGGAAGTAAAACAAATGTTTTAAATAAATGGGTGATTCTCTCCACTGAGAGGTAGTTAGTAAAGAGTAGATTTAATAAAAAATATTGAGTGCTATTATCCCTGTTCTTGCACGCTACTGGGATAAATTCAAGATGTTGGACTGCTGTAAGAAATTAAATTATTCCCATCTTAAAATAATTTTGCTTCTAATGTATTAAAGCAAAAGTTGCTCAGCCTATTGAGCAGTCTCTTAAGCAGACAAGTATGCAAATCCTGGACAGAGAATCTGCAGCTGTGATTAAAAATGCTTAAGGAGGAATATGATTACCTATTATTGTATCAGAATGTAAAACCACCTTAAGTATATAGTTCTTGTCTTCTGGAAGTTTTCTTAGACATTTGCTTTAGTATTACTGTGCTATCAAGACAGAAGAAGGGCTGTGATTGCTAGAAACATACTGAATGATTACCCAGCATAAATAGAAAAACATTTTGTTGCAATGGATTTTTCATGTTTCTTGAAATCAGAAGCTGCAGGCTTTCTTAAAAGTAGCATTTCATGGATCCATCACATTGCAGACACACAAACTTTAAAATTAAACTTCTAATACAGGATTAGTATAATAGCACATACCACTGTTGCCGCTTCATTGTCTTGGTCGTTCTTCAGTAGTAAGGAACACTGATGTTGGCAGGCATCAGTATCATCTTGTGCAAGATATAAACGTGCAAGTTCCAACATTGCCTGTATATTAAAATATTCAACTATAAGTAATTCAAAGATGAAGAAAGCCGGTTCACTTTTGTGACTTCAGAGCCTCAGGGAAAACTTATTTCTCTTCTAAAGTGAGAGCTCTCTCTGTTGCTCCCTGTGGGCTCTTGGTCAAGTAAATTAATTTCCAGACCCTCACCTTTAAAACAGATAAAACTTTTCTTCTTCAGATGGAAATTCTGGAGGTACATTAATACAAAGCTGCTCAGATAGATTTGCTCCAAAAACTACATTATTTAGGTAAGAATAATTTTATTAGAAAAAAAATGTAAATGCAAGTAGTTTTCAATTCCCTGGCGGAAGCAAATACCTCATCAACATTCACAAATTAGTTCTGGAGTATAAGCAAATTCCAGCAGAAACCGTTTTCTTATTTGCATTTCATTTTCTCATTTGCATTAAGACTCTCTGTGTGGATTCATTTCTGAAGCAACCTCAGAATAAATATTAATAACCTGAAATGTACATAAGCACGCATCTTTAAGGCTAAAGTTCCATTGTAGACTATTCTGAATAAATTGCCATGGGAAAGTTTATAAACACAAGAGTTACCACAGATTAAATCAAGCTCCTACTGAAACAAATGGGAGCTAACCAAACACAAAGCAAACACAAAGCAAAATTAGCATTAGAGCAATGTCACTCCTGGTTAACTTTACATGGTGTTTTGATTTTGTTTTCAAAAATGAGGCACTTATAATTGCACTGTAATTCTTTCTCTGGTTACACTTACAAACAGCACTTCTGAATCAAAACAGTATTTTGAACATCCCATTCAGGATATGAAGGCTACATTCACAATATTTAACAACTTTTTTCTTCCTACTTCCCGTTCTTCATGTATTCAAACATTTGCTATATAACTGAGAAAGGCAGGTGGGCAAGCACTGAAGTGACATGGAGACAGCACGCTGTAAGAATTTCAATTATGAATATTTTCTTCAAGCCACTGTTCTTTCATGCACAACAGTGGAAGACTGAAAAGCAGTGTGCTGGTCAAGGAACCCTTCCTGCCATAGGAAAGAGAAGAATGTCAGTTGCACTGGTCTTCTACACTAGATTCTAGTGACTGGAAGCGGACTCTAAATTTTCAACTCCAACCCAAACAACAATGATACTCTGAAATGATGTCCTTGATGCAGTCTGTAATCCACTTTAAGTCTGCATCTGGAAACTGCATTGCCTCTTATCTAGTCAGAGAAATGAGGTAAAGTATTAACTACCAAATTTAACTATGTAAACCAGAACAACACAACACAAACCAAAACCCTTATGACATGGACTACAATCTCTTCACATTTAGGTGTCTGATTTTTTTTCAAATCTGGTTTGGGTTACTTCGGCTAGAACACAGAGGAATTTGTTCTGATGAAACACAGTACAGACAGTTTCATGGGAATTTCCAATACTTTCATACATAATTTTAAAGAAAGTAAACTCTGGGACATCAAGAAATAGGTGGGTGTTTAACAGCTCAGAATTTATATTTAGTAGTCTGAAAGAATTCAATTATATCCTGTACCAGCAATGTTCATATAAATGAAGGGATACTGAAACTATAGAAATATGAGATGACAGAACCTTGGGTGACATGGTCTAGTGTGGAGGTGTCCCTTCCCATAGCAAGGGGCTGGAACTAGATGATCTCAAGGTCCTATCCAACCCAACCATTCTCTGATTCTATAATTTAAACTGGCTGTGGGCAACCAAAAGCATTTTGCTTTCAATACTCCAAGCAGGGAACAAGTTCTTAACCAGAAATTCACTCCTAGATTTACTAAGATGTCATTGTATTCTCTGTTGCTAGCAAAACAGAATTAAAGCCAGAATTGCCACTAACTGCATCTAGCAGATATTCAGCACAAATGTCAGTGCGCAGCCTATCTTGTAACAATGGGAATCTCTCGATAGTATGATTTTAGCAAGAATGAAAAGAAGTGCTATACTGGTATTTCAGTACTGGTGTGAAAGAAAAAAAGTAGATTTTGGCCTTATTACTGAATTAGTGGGATGGCACAGAACGAAAGCCACAGCTGTACCTGTACGATGACAGGCAGTCTCCTCACTTTTTAATGGTAGAAAGGGAAGTCACGTTTCTTTGAAGACATTAAGGATATTTTTATTCCTGTCCCAATTGATTTATCTATTTTTTCCTCATTCTTACATGTTGCCTTGAGGAAAGCCTGTCTCAAAGATGCTAAGTTGTGATTTTAAGAATCTAAGTCCTTCCTAAAGCTACAACACATGAGTTGAAGTATTAAAACCAGGTGATATGCCAACAATTTAGCAGCTGGTGAATCTGACAGCTATGCAATAAGAGGCAGCAAAATAAGAAGTCTTCACATGCACCTAAATATAAAACAGACTTATCCTAGAAAATTATAGAAATTTGACAAAAAATATATATCTATTTTAATCTAAAAAAAAAAAAACATTAAACATTTTGTGACTAAAAAGGGAATCCTACCTAATCCAGATAAAAGTCTAAAGCTTCTAAAACAGATAAAAAAGAGACAGAAATTGTCTCGACTGACCATAATCACTAATACCTCATTCCAAAGGACAGGCAACAAGTAACACTGAAATAGTCTCAACACTGGGTGTACGTGAAGACAAGCCCAATATATATTCTAACGGAAAACTCAGAGCGTGTGCAGACTACCACTTGAATCAGGAGATTGTAAAAGAGACAGAAATTAGCAGAACACATGATTATTTTATCATGATAAGCAATGCAGGGGAGAAAAAGGCTCTATGTATATCATAAAGAATAAATATTGCAAATACACTTCTACACTGTGGATAATTAGAAAAATGTATTGCTAGATATAACTGAAGGGGAAAACAATGCAAAATAGTCAGAGGGAGAACTGACCTTGTTATCGGTTTCACAGTGAACAAGAGCTTCTTTGTAAAATTTAATTGCTCTTTCATAGTTTCGCTGGGCTGTGGAATGTTTTGCAATCTCAGCACAAATTTCAGCCGCTAACTGTTTCTGTGCAGGAACTGCATCCAGCTGCTCTATCTGAGCCCGTTTAAGCACTCTGGCTTGTAATTCCCGAGCCTGGTGTGGGGAAAGGAGTGAACAGTCAAAAATTTTCAATCAAATCAATTTTATATTATCTAATTTGAAGTGATTTTATTAAATTATTAAATTGTTCTACAAGCACACTACGTATTCTATAGATGAACCCCCTCCAAAAAAATAAAGTGAGTAAAATTGTCTCTGCTGTAGGAGATATCAATGAAAACAAGAAAAGCACAGATCAGCCCAATCTCTCTCCCTTGATAACCTGCCTCAAACTGCCCTGCTTCTCCAAAACCCACATTAGAAACTGGCTGAAAAGCAGCACACTCTTCAACACTTCCAAGATGCAATCCCAGTACACTTTTTTGAAAATACTCTTTATGACAACTGTATGCTGACCCAGTAATGTACAATCTACACTTTAGAGAACACAATTTTGAGATAATCATAGATACAGTACTTGTGAAATGTAATGAACAGGACATTAAAGCAAAAACTTGGAATGGATCCAGTTTACCCCTTGTCTACTTGAAGAAAAAAGAAGTATGAACAAGCTTATTTAATATTCCATCTAAGGAATACTTAGGTCAAATATATTCAATTGAATAAAGATGACACATTCTTATTGGTCTAAATTTTCTCCGTATTTCTCTTCCTTGCATCATTTATAATTAACTTTTTCCTCATTCCAAATGGTTATGTTCCAGTTCATAACTTCTAGCAGAGCTGTAATCATAAAAAATGCTAGGACATCACTGAAAAAAATCCACTTTATTAAAGGGAAAAGCAATGCTTTTGCACACAAACTGTGCAGTTCTGCTTCGAGAAATTTTACCATCTCTGTGCGTTCCTATTAAGGACTTCTTTTAAGTCTCCAAGCTACATTTCCACATCAAAGATATTCAAATGAAGTGTTACATACCTTTTTGCTTTTTTTTTTTCCTTCTCTTAAAATTAAGCTTTTGATAAGGTATATATAAGAGACCTCAAACTCAAAAGCCACAGCCCAAAAGGTGTATGCACTTAACTGCTGTTAACTGCTGTAAGCACAGAAAACTCAGGGAAAAAAAAAAAAAAAGGCAAAACCCCTTTAAAATCTCATTTTGAGATCCTTCATTTAGAGCGTGATTAAGAAAAGTCCAGCAGAAGCATGGTTCTGATTATGCCTGACCGGTTTTCTCTGATTTCAACTGCAATTCTAACCAATTAACACACAAGGGATTCCTCTTTCTGCTCAAGCAGTTTTGCAGCTATCTTAACACTGAAATAAAATCTCAGAAGGCCTGTTTGGCTCCTTTTAGAAAAGTTCACAAGTTGAAGAGAAGGAAGCACTAATATTACTCTGCTGCTTCTCACCCCCCTACCTTTTTGCCTAGAAGGGAAGAAGAATTAAAACACAAAGTACAATATAGGAGGAACTTCTAACATCACTCTGCAAAATAAGGGGAAAAAACTCTCTAAGAGGCAGCAACAACATGACCGAGCAGTTAAGTCTTGCTGAAACAATCAAAATATAGGTGGTTTTGTGTAAATGGATGTGGCAAGAAAAGACTTCAAAAATAAGTCCAAGAAAGGACAGTTTTTAAGAAACTAACAAAAACAACAAAAGAAAAATGGGGAGAGAGACAAACAAAAGTTTTTGAAGTGTGATATATGAGAAACCTGACAGAACTAAAGAAGTAAAGAGTAAGAGAAACAGACTGCTTTGGTGAAATTTACTGTAGAAGAAGGCAGGGAAAAATGTCAACTTTGAAAGTACATTATGAGGAAAAGCAAAGAAAGATTTGAACAACAGATTAAACAGAGATTCCAGTAGGATTTTAACTCCTATGTACAATTATCATTCTAACCAATCTACGTAATTTAATTTTCTGGCTGATCAGATGATGCCACCAAGGTTTACTGTTTCTGCAAAACTGGAAAAATAATGGAAAAGCATGTGATGACCCAACCTCTTGCTCAGTCTTTGTGTTGAGAAAGCATCTTCTAAATGGATTATCTCTAGCATCCAACTTAGTTCTTTCAAGCCTCAGTCTGAGTGGTAATATTCAGCTCCAGTATATCACCAAAACAAGAACAGGTCTTATTACTGCTTTTAAAATAAAAAGCAGTACAACAAGATGACAGGTAGCCATTGAAAGCTGTTCTAGATTGTTCTGTGAGTGTTCAATGCGGAGCTAAAGATATGTAACCTAGCTGTCACCATAGCGATGCTCCACACACAAATACAGGCACAGTAAAAAAATGCAGTAAAAGTCTGCATTCTGAGGTCAAATTTAGATAGCACTGCTCAAAAAAAGCTTATGACTTTCCAACAATTTATGTTCTTTACATTTCACAGCAGTCACTGATGCTTTATTCCTAACATGTATGCATTTTCCTCACTCACAGAAATATGGTTAGAATTTGGGATAAAAGTGAGGACATAGCAAGCTTTCATAGGTTTTTTTGTTCTCCTCTTTACCTGTTGTAATGAAATAATGGCTTCATCAATCTTCTCCATTTTGCTGTAAATCTGTGCCAGAAGCACGTGGTAACGTACATCTTCCACCAGAGAAGACAATTCACTAACTGCAAGATTTGCATTAAACAAACATTATACTTGTAAGAACTGATGATCCTAATAAAAAAAGATGAAGCTCTCCACATACTCTAGGCAACAGCCTGTAAAAAATTCACATCACAATCTTATGCATTTAGGATTGTGATTTGACTTGGTGTGTTGTTACTGGTCAGACTAAACATTACAACCTACAGAGTGAGATTTAAGGCCAAAGACACTGAAATGTTCAAAAGGAACGAAAAAGACTGACTGTATAGTTTACTTGTATTCTCAGAAATACGAGAGAAAAGCCTTTGATTTAAATGGACAGGAAATAAATCCTCCTTAAAATCAATGAAAAATGTACAAATTGATTTAATGAGTGCTACAGTACACCCAAAAAGGGCAACTTCGATGAAATTTCTATTCAGACTTCAAGCTACCATTCTTTTGCTGGAAACTGCAACAGACATGAACAGAAACAGTTATTTTTAACTACTTCAGCATCTCCTAAAAAAAGCAGCAATCTACTTTCGAATAACGGTTAAAATATATTCACATAAAATATTATTTGAAGAACACATGTTCTCCTAGGCTTGTATTCATTTTTATATATTGACGAAGTGGGATCTTAAGCACAGGTCTACATTAAAAAATAAAAGCCACCAAAATCCATGTTTATTTTTCTTAAAACTAATAAATAAACAAATAAATAAATAAATAAAAGCATATTGAGCTACACTCTATTAGCAAAGTGTCTTCAAAGTGCTGTAATTGTGACAGGCTATTCGAAATCAGATTAGGCCATGTAGCCACCCATGTAAGATAATTCCCTCCAGTACTTTTCCTATATTTCATTTTTCTTTCAGAAATAAAGGATATTTCAACATTTCTTAAAAAAAAAAACCAAACAAAAAACAAAAACCAAAACCAAGCAAAACAAAAAAAAAACCCCAAACCTATAAAAAACACCTAAAATATTAAACTTCAATAATTTTCCCAATCAGCCGAGATATACTTTTTTTACATATCAAGAATGTGTATATATCAAAGATGTACAAAAAGTATATCGGCTTACATACCTTTTTGCTTCCTTGTAAGATGGAAGAGATTTTAAAGTACACAGGACAAATGTATTTACTGCCAATTTATCTTTCCACACCAGAAGATCAAGCTGCCTTGAACATGATTATTAAATTAGCCAGACCCTCAAAGGCTTAACTATGGCAGGAATATAACATTAAATAGGAAGATTTTTTCAATTCTATTGCAAAAATATTTCCTTAATTAAGGGTATAGCTCAACAGCTCACATTAACCACCTTAAAACTTCTTAATTGCATTTTAACAGAAACAAGGAAAAAAAAATCCCCAAGTTTTAGCTTTGTAAGTGCATATTCCGAATACAGAAGTAGTGTAAAAGAGGTTCCTAAAAGGCATCTTTAACCATTTCAATCTCTTTTCTCTGAAAAACACTGGGTAGCATTTAGCACTTAAACAACCACTTCTTAACAGTAAGAATGACTCATCTACACTCAATCAATTCAAAATCGCATCTGTCAGCACAGAAGAGTAAGAACTTTGCATGGGTGCAGATCTGCTATTGTGTTTACTTACTCCATCTATCAGAGATGTTGCACCTTTAAAAGTCCTGGCACAAGCACCTTTAAAGGTAAGTGAATTTCATTTTAGAGTGCATTTCTCATTTTTCAATTAATAGTTTTCTGTGGTTTACACAAGAGAAAAAAAAACCCACAAAAGTTTGTATGAAACTTGTTTACTCCTTGGGATCCTGCAGAAAACACAAACAATAAAAATTGTATGGTTTGTTGCAAATTAATAACACTCCTACCAGGCTCATGATCTAAAGCCTGCTGAAGTACTCTTTCTGCCTTTTCATACTGCTTCAGTTTCATTAAAAGCTCAGCCAAATCATAGCGAAGGAAATTCTGTTGACCACTTCTCAATGCAGCCTCATAGTAACTGATTGCCTAAGGGAAGAAATAAAAACCTGAGTGTTATTTAAAGATGGATTTTAAAGGCAACAACCTTGCTACTTAGGTATGTAGTGACAGGCTGCTTAAGAGTTTTCTTTCTTTTCTTTCTCAGCTGCTCTTGTAATCAAGTAATTTTTAATACTATATTAAAAAGAAACCAAATATTTTTAAATTGCAACTTCAGGCTTCAAAAAAGGTAATGCCAAATTAAAGATAAACAGAATAACTAGACCCCACATTTTGATAATAGGCAGGCATTTACAGGGCCTAACCAAGTTATCACGTTCTATCTTAGACTGGATCACTGCCAATTATACTACACTTTTAGCAGCTGCTGAAGTTGTATAATTCCAGGCAAACTGGAGTTACAAAGCTCTGTTTTACTGCATACAAAGGACAAATATTTTCTCAAAGTCTACCTGAAACACATGATGATGTAAGAAGTAATGAAAAGTTTAAAAATACCAATGAAGCATAATCTAATAGAAAGGAGTTTACACGCTTCATTTCTAAACATAAAAACCTGGCAATCGTATAAATTAAAAAAGTCAAGTATTTACTCAAGAAAAAACAAAAGCAATGTTCTGGATTCATAAACTATTATTCCACAGGTTTTAAAAAAATCCACTTCCATATAACAACTCAAATAGTCTTGGAATAGGGTGTTACTTCTCTAAGTAAAAAAAAATGAGAACTGCTACTGTGTTGAAAAGGTACATTTCAAAAACAGATTTGAAATAGTTATTAATTTTTGTTGTTTTAAAATACAACACATTTAAATATACATAATAATAACACACACATCAGGCAGGTTACTTATTTAGACTTAAGCCTCCTAAGGATGACATAGCTGAACCCTCAGAATAAAAACAAATAAAATCCATGAAATACCCATCACCATATAGACTGTGAGTTTTTCTATAGCAGCTCTAGGAATCGTCATAGTGCATTAGGTTATTACATACACAAAAAAGGTTTGAAGTATCATGGAGCAAGATAGGAATAATGTACTGAGCTGGTCGTAGTACTGATCTGAAGAGAAGCAAGAGAAAATTCTAACATTGCAAATACAAAACACAGTTTGGACACATCCTGCAGCGGTTTGAAGTTGCCCAAATAAAATTATTTGTTCCTGCAAGTTTTCTGGTTTTCCTACAATAAGAAGTTAAAGCCCTTATTAGTACTCCCCTAGTCAACATTAAGGCTAGGAGATGTAATAAGTCCGGGTCAATGAAGAAATAATTAAGCATGGTTTTGAATGCACATAATCACATAAACTGTAAGTTACCAGACTAACAATTCTCCAGATTTGTATTCACCAATGTACAGCTGTGCACTTTGCCAGATACTTTGAAGAAGACCTACAAACTTACTTTCAGAACAAAAAAGTGCTTTAAAGTTAGAGGCTTCCTTCTATTTGACCTGACAACAGCATAATTGTAGTTAAGTAATTATATTGCACATACACAAGAGCCAGCTTATGCACCACAAATACAAAACCTATATATTCCCTGGAACAACACTCTGAAAATTTCAGATTCAATGTTATCAGAAAGAAATCTGTAGTAGGATTTCTATGGAACAGAGCTCCCCAGTCACTCCTTGTTAACTTGCTTGGCTGTTCATTGGCCTTATGGAAAAAAGTAATCTATCAAACAGACATTCCCAGAAGATGGAAAAGCTTTGAGTTTACTCCACAAAGCTAAAACCATGTTTCTCCTTCGACACCATCCTGACACAATGGTAATAAACACACAATTTAAAACAAGTCAGATGATGGCACATTAGTACAATGCTTGAAAGACTCTCTGCAGTGTCACTTGCCTAAACTGGTAATACACAGATTCAAATCAGTATTAAGCCTGGCAAGAAGTGATGATGGGAGCTAGCAGTCCTGTCCTGAATCCAAGGTAGAAAATAGTTTTCAAAGAATAATACAATGGTTTGGGGTGGAAGGGCCATTAAAGATGACCCAAATCCAACCCCCATAAGCAGGGTCACCTTCCACTAGATCAGGCTGCTCAAATCATCATCCAACCTCATCTTGAACACTTCTAGGCATGAGGCATCCACTTCTCGGGACAACCTGTTCCAGTATCTCACCAAAGCCACAGTAAGGAATTTCTGCCTATATCTAATGTAAATCTTCTCTCTTTCAGTTTAAAACCATCACCTCTTCTCTCATCACTCCACTCCCTGGTAAAGAGACCCCAATGATCTTTCCTATAGGTCCTGTTTTAGTAATGGAAAGCTGCTGTCAGGTCTCTCATTTCTCCAAGCTGAACAATCCTGATCATAGAATCATAGAATAGTTACAGTTGGAAAGAACCTTAAGATCATCTAGTTCCAACCCCCCTGCCATGGGCACGGACACCTCACACTGAAACATGCCAATCAAGGCTCTGTCCAACCCAGCCTTGAACACTGCCAGGGGTGGAACATTCACAACTTCCCCGGGCAACCCATTCCAGTGCCTCACCACCCTTACACTAAAGAATTTCTTTCTCATATCCAATCTAAACTTCCTCTGACTAACTTTGAACTTATTATCCCTTGTCCTATCACTACAGGCCCTAATGAAGAGTCCCTCCCCGGCATCCCTATAGGCCCCATTCAGATACTTGAATGTTGCTATGAGGTCTCCATGCAGTCTTCTCTTCTCCAGGCTGAACAGCCACAGCTTTCTCATCCTGTCTTCAAACAGGAGGTGCTCCAGACCTGTGATCATCCTCGTGGCCCTCCTCCAGACTTGTTCCAAAGTTCCATGTCCTTCATATCGTGAGGACACCAGAACTGCACACAATACTTCAAGTGAGGTCTCACGAGGGCAGAGTAGAGGGGCAGGATCACCTCCCTCTACCTGCTGGTCATGCTCCTTTTGACGCAGCCCAGGATACAGTTGGCTTTCTGGGCTGTGAGCGCACACTGCGGCCGGCTCATGTTCATTTTCTCATCAACCAACACCTCCAAGTCCTTCTTTGCAGGGCTTCTCTGAATCTCTTCTCTGCCCAACCTGTAGCTGTGCCTGCAATTGCTCCGACCCAGGTGTAAGACCTTGCACTTATCATGGTTAAACTTCCACAGGCTGGCATCAGCCTGTTCCTCCTCCTAACTTATTCCAGGTTCAATAAAGATAGAGACACGATTATTTGGAATAAATTCAATAAGCACAGTGGTAGACTGCACTAAGAATCTATGAAAGAGATGCTGCTGAAAAAACACAGGGCCATTTCTTGTACTTGGTCTCCCAGGCACTTTCTGTGCCCATTTACTGTTTCCTATTTCAATACAAGTGACCAGAAAAAAACAGCAGATACTGAAAGTTAGGAACTTGGCATTTGATTTCTCTGCAACTATCAATCCATGTCAAAGACACCTGTACAGAATGTACATGCCAGTTTGGGATGTCCAAAAAAGAAAGAAGAAACTCTCAGCTTCTTTCACAGCACATATGCAGAAGAATACTGCAAGCACAAAACAATTTGTCTTTTGCAACATGAAGACTATTCAAGAACACTGTATTAGAAGACTCAGTGAGATGTAAACAAAACCTAAGAGACCCAAGTTCAAGATTCCTGTATGTAAGCACTAAGGTACAACCACACCATTTTGCCAGCATTACAGCCCTGCTTGCTTCCTTCCCAGGCTGTCCCAAAATGCTTTCTTCCTTTCCCTGTGCTGTGAAGGGTCACAGAGGGCTGAACAGGTATTTCAAAGGGGATCTACAAATGAACGTTCAGGACAAAAAGTCTGTTAGGCACTTAAAGTGAAATGCCGCTACTACCCAAGCTGAAAATAAAATCAGGCAAAGCCCACATGTTCACAATAATGGACAGTATTTAACTAGCCTAATACAGTACTTACAGAATACCTTAGAATAGTTATGCGTTTTGATTAGTGCTTTTCCGATTTTACTTGCTAAAGCTGGATCCTTTGGATTTTTCTTCAAGGCCTGCTCGTAGACCTCTATGGCTTCATCAGGCTTCAGACAGTAAAAAGCAGAAACACAGAAGTCAAAGATCAACATAAAAAGTGTATGAAGAAAAAAAAATCTGGTAACATTTCCAGGAACGACCACCAAGTACTACTAATCCATATGCCACATACTTCTGAGAGAAGAACGGTCACTGTAAAATTGCTGGAAGTGTAAAGCCCATGTAAATTTACATTTCCATGCCAAAACAGAATGCGGAGAGAACTTTGCAAACAAGTCTGATTTAACCTGATCCTTTTTCCATTGAAATTTCTCTACTACTGTTTTCACTAGTTAACAAACTTATGCAGACTTATTACTGTGCTGGACAATCATCCATTTCTCTCCTTTAGCTATGTTACAGCAGACTTAAACGATTTCCCTGGTGCTTCTTAATTCTTCATTAAGGAGATAAATGTACACAAACATTAATAACTAAGTAAACATTATCCCCAAACTACTAATCTGAACTATCAGGTGTGTGTTCTTTCAACAGCTGAATTTAAACGTGTACCCTTCCAAATCCTATATCCACTTGACTACACCATCTTCTAAAAATACTGAGTCATATTTCAAATTCATCAAGCAAGCAAAGGATATAACAAAATGTACAGGAATTCACTAATTCAAAATTTCAAAGTATAACTTTCAAAATAGAACTAAGTTACCTAGAATTATTCTAAACTTCAAAACTTTTTTAAACATCTTCCACTGAAGGGGGCCTATAGGGATTCTGGGGAGGGACTTTTCATTAGGGACTGTAGTGATAGGACAAGGAGTAATGGGTTTAAACTTAAA
>JANRGW010011544.1:0-27038 GCA_024733675.1 Psilopsiagon aymara
CCTGACCATGGCAGGGGGGTTGGAACTGGATGATCTTAAGGTCCTTTCCAACCCTAACTATTCTATGATTCTATGATTTCCATCCCATCCCTAACACCAAATGAAGGAAACCAGCATCTGTTTTTTCCTTAATTTTCCCATTCGTATAAATTGGGTTAAATCACATTGCCTGCTGCCACCTAACATTGCTTTCTGCAGCACCTTATTAATATAGCTGGTGTCAGCGCATCATGATGAGCACTGTTAAAAGTGTCCATAGGAAACTGCTAGGTTAATGACTTTGGTGGTGTTTTGTGTCATTTTAGCTCTGCTGGTCCAGATCTGGTGGCCAGTAGCCTGCCAGTTTTGTTTCCCCTTTTGTAGAATTGCCTTTCTGGTTTTTGGGTAATCGCATGATTCACTGGTATCGCGGGAGCTGCTGAAAAATGCATTTTCTGTACCTAGGAAGAACCTGTATAAATATTCTCAATAAATAAATAACAGTTGTCATTTTCAAAATATGACAATCTCCAGTTGCCTGTGCTTAAATTGAATGACATGTCATTTATCCTAATAGATGTGAATGCATGTATAGTACATATGAGTGAGTCACCTAATTCTTATTCACCTCAGCCTTGGTCTCAGCTGGGGGCAAGTGCCTCTAACAGGGTTTGGATGGATCAAATCACAAGCAGAAAAATCTTGGTCAATTATAGATGCCTAAGGGTAAAAGGGAGGTGTCTTTTTCTCTTCCTTTTTTTTTTTTTTCTTAATCTTGCTGAACACAGAATGTCCCTCCTTATCCATAGGCTTACTGAAGGAGCAAGTCAACCTCCTATCTGTGGAATTTCTGAGACTATCTCTTCCCCCTGTAATTTAACATGACTCAATTCTCCATCCTGATAATACAAGTGGTGAGAAAAGCTCCTAATCCTATTGGCATACCCTCTTGTCAGCACCTCTTTATTTCACTGCTTTAAAGGCTCAACATGTTTTCATTTACAATAAGCACTAAGATAACTGCAGGTGCCCTCTCTAAAAGCAAGGTTAACTCACCTGAGATGAATTCTTTTATTGCAAACAAAAGCAACACATGAGCAGGAAATACAATTAATACAGGTGCTTCCCTGAAACTTAGCAAATGCCATTTGTCTTGAAATGACATAAATCCCCATTATATAAACAGGCCCCAGAGGCTTGATTTGTATTATTTCTGGAGAAGAAGGATTTAAGCAAAAGATAAATGGAGTAATGATGGTAAAGGAAAAGAAATCCTTGTACTTACAAGGTATTTATTTGACAGTAAAAGTACTAGTATGCTACTTTGTGATGGTATTTAAAAATATGCAAATGCCTTAGTAGAACCAAAAAAAGCCCAGCCTAGATGGGGTTTCCAAGCTAACTGATTTTTGCTGATGATATGTGGTGTCACGTGTATTTGCAGTATACCTCTCAAGCATTGTCTGACACACAATCTCTTAATGATTTGCTGTTTGGTGATATTAAAGTCAGATACTTCTGGGGGTGAAGAACTGACAGAGTGTGAGAGACTTGTGTCTCCAAGGTAGCAGAAGGATGCTCCATCCCAACCCTCTCCAGGAGGACGCTGCAGAGTGTAGCCTGGACTCCTGCTCCTAGTGGGGCATTTTGCACCACCAGCAGTGTGGTTCCATCCCTCCTGGAGGCAGGGAGCAGGGGCAGGTCAGTGGAACTGCATCTACAACCACGGTACACAAGGTTGCTGCTGTCCCTAGGAATGCTGGAGCTCAGGACTGGCATGTTTGGTGAGCCCATGCCACTGCCTGCTGTTTTCTTTAGATCATGCACTTATCTCCTTTTTGCAATTAACAGTATGAACCCTTGGTGTTCATAAACAGGTAGGAGGAAGATGTAAGGCTATCATAGCTGCTTACAGTCTAAAAAGCCAGTTCAAAATGGTATTTAAATTATCATTCATCTTACTTATTTCCTTTATAATTCATATATAACTGCTTAAACAACACATTCCAAAATTACCTAAATCAATAAAAAAAAAGGGGGGAAAAGAAATTGTAACACTTAATGGGATCATCATACAAACAACCGCAATTACGTTGACAAGTATATTACACTGGTTTAGATATTCAGCTGCATCATCACCAAATCCAGTATCCTCTTTCTTCACGCAGAAGCTGTGCTATGCCTGATGAGTTTCCCAATCCTCAGGTTTTTGACAGCTGAGGCCCTGATTTTTGTGACCAGTCCTGCTTGGTTGGATTTCTGCAGCCCTGTGGAAACCATTGCCTTCAGGTTAACTATGACCCCCCAGGGACCAACCTACAGAAAGCTGATTGTATCATCTGTGCCAAAGCTGAAACACTGAATCAGGCTGGTCTCCTTTCTCTTCCCTATATTCTAATAAGCTAATCCAGCATCAAGAAGTCAAAGGAGTAAAGCTTTATTATTTCCCCACACACACCTCCCCAGGCTTGAATTCATTGAGCATCACAAACGTCCACCATTATCCACAGGATTTTTAGGTGTAAATAAAAGTCTGGATTGGTCGTTTTTCCCTGAAAATTCAGACTTTATTCAGACAGCTACAGCAATGTTTATGAGCCCCAGTCTGCAGACACCACTTGCTCCAGGAGTGACAAGTTGACATGGTTGTATGCTCAATTAAACCTGCTCTTCCTTTTTAAAGAAGTGCCTTAGACTACTAAGTTATGTGCAAGTTTTCTTGTATACTTTGACTACATTAAACTTTAGATGCCAAACTTTGGCTGCTAACCTTAACTCGGTTATTTGGAGAAGAAAGACTTAACACAGCTTTTTTGACAGATATTGAAGTAAAATAAAAATCACTTTAGAGTTTTTTTCCATTTTACAGAAAACATGCTGCTTCCCCAGGAAACAGTTCTTAAATGTGTGATGTGTAAAACAAAGTATGAAAGCCCTACTTTCCAGAACTCTCAAGAGCAAGCAATTCCAGCTGATGTTGGAGATGGAGAACCATTACCTGAAAATCTAGCCCTGATGTTCCACAAAATCTGCTTTGAAAACTTTACCAACTATTCAACTCTATGCTTAGGTTGCAGGTGTGGTAGTTTTGCTTCAGGGCTCTTTTCTTACAATTCATCCCCCATGAATGGGCTCTTTCCTTTATGTAGAACCCCACTGAGGTTGGCAAAGGATTTGTGTCTGAAAATGGAAGTAAGTGTAACGATTTGCTAGAATTATATTCCAGGCTGGCTGCCTGGCCTGGGGATGTAAGTGTCCTTCTGGGAAAATGGGTAATTTTTACAAGAAAAGCTATTTCTACTGAAATTCTTTAGGGTTTTTGTTGTCAAATGAGTGAATGAAAACTTCACACAGCAGAGGCAGCGAGCTTCTCCTGGTGCTACTATCTCTTTTAGGGTATTCATAACTCTTTCTTTAACGGATGGAAGAGAGAAGCTAACATCTGTGTCTCCAAAAATAATTTATGGTTTTCTCTCAAATGGGTTGTTTCCAAGGAACAAAAGGTGCCTGAGGATCTTTCAGCAACTGAAGGTCATCACCAACTCCTTATCTGATAGATTCAGACTTCCAGAAAGACCACCTTCCACACACTGAACCTCCTGAGGAGAACTAGAGGTAGATAGCTTTACCTTCTCACTGCCACAAGCAGCTTCAGAGGGACGTTAGGTCCATTGCTCCCACCAGGGGTTGGGGTGTTCAGCCTAAAAAGTTGGAGGGTCCAAACTCTTTTCTGCTTCATGAAGCTGTTTTATTTTCAAAAGGTCAACATTTGCTGTAATTCAGAAGGTCACTGAGAGGCATTCGTGTTCAAGATATCAAATGCTGAATAGGAAAGGCTGATGCAAGGATAGCATCACTGTGCTTCAGGTGTGTTGGTCGTTCTTGTAGGAATCAGTCACATTCGCTGGTCTTATTAGCTCACCTGAAAGGGAGGACAAACCACTTCATTCATGGGCATTTCATTTGTCTAAATTGAATCAGAACCAGAAGTGGTTAGTGATGCAGCAAATGACAGTGCATCTTAAGCGTGATATGAAACTTATCTACCAACTGTTAGTGCAAGACTTAAAATGAGAAGCACTGCTATGTCAGTAAAAAAACCACTTTGCATCTTCAAAAAGGTGCTGTTATTTCTGGACATGATTTTCAGATGTGCCTGCTCCCCAGCTGGTATTGCTCCCAGTCAAGTGAAAAGGAGTTTTACTACATAAGTTCAATGTCTTTTGAAAATCACACCTAATAATCTCTCAGAATTTATAAGGCAAGTTACTTTAAATCTAATGAAATGCAGTATCTGCAATACAAATTGCCAGGATAAGATATAAATGCTGTACATTCAGATAGAGAGGCATAAGTGGTCATTTGTAAACAGACCGAGACAGCCCTTACCAGGCGTTGGTGCTATTGAAATGCTGTGGTGGATTTGGCATTCTTACCTCATTCTTGCTTCAGAGTCCAATTGTGCTTGCAATTGTTCCGATTATTTAGCAGAACACAAAAGTAATGTTGTTTTCCATGTTGCTATCCTAAGAGGTGTTTTTTATGCAGGAGATAAATATGTTTGCTTCCTTTTAAACACCGTCTTCTACCCTTCTCTTTGTCTCCATTTATATAAGCCAAAACATATATTAAAATGGTATTTGTCCCCTAATTCCTCAAGTTTAAAAATCACACAGTGACAGATCTTCTCCCCTGCTCTGATTCCTATGCCAACATCACATTGTACATCGCATGAACAGAAAATTCATTGCAGTATCCTGCTGGGGGCTTTTCCCTCTCAGCAGATTTCCCAAGTGTGCCAGGCCAGTGCCCATACCTCCAGCATCAGAGCAGGATGTGGACAAGGGGCAAGCATGTCTCAGCCACAGCTCGTGTCAGCTACAGCATGCTGGAGCCATGGGGAAGCAGGTTTCTTCCCCATAGTCTCATTGGGTCTTCAAAACAAAGCCCCCTGCCTGCCCTTAAATGTACTGAGAATTTTGAAACTGAATGCAATTGCCATCCCTGTAAGATCTGTTTCACATATGGGATGCACACAGGCCACAGCAGCTGCCAAATTTCCAGTGTCTTCTGTGAATGACGCCAAGGTGATAGACATCATATGAAAGATAACCAGAATATTTCCTGAATTCAGAGCATGCATATAAAGAGAGGAGAGGGGTAGTAGCTAGCTGGCACTATTTTTATAATTATAAGTAAATAGGCTTTTAGCATCAGCAAAGCCCCCATAATCTAATACTAGTAATCTAATCAAATAGCTTGTGAAAAACAGATTCTATATCCATATAATGATGTGATGACCTATAAAATGATGATAGATGTTCCTAGCTGGCATTGGCAACTAGGAGAGAAAACAGATTTATTGTGTACACTATCTGAAAATGTAAATTCCATACTTAAATGCTGATCTGTCTGCAGAACTTTGGTGTTCAAAAGTGTTAACCAGTTGTTAAGTCCTCAGATGGGTTGGGGGGAAATATATAAACTAGGAAATAAAAAGGGATTATTAAAGCACGTTATTAAGGACACTGTCCAAATGCCCCTTAAGCACTGATAGGCTTGAGGCATCAACTACCTCTCTAGGAAGCCTGTTCCAGTGTTCTTCCACTTCTTTTCAAACCTTATAAAATATCATTGCTGAATGCCTGTGCTAACAGAACCCCCACCCCTCCTCCTCCTCCCACCTATTTTACCAACAACAAACAATGCCAGCAAAAAAAACTTACACCATAATCAGCAGAAATCAACCCTGTCCAGGACATGAGAAGAAAGCCAAGACTAGGGGTGAAGCCTTGGAAAAAGGGAGGTGTATGAGGAAGGTGTTTAAGGATTTGGATTTATTTCTCATTATCCTACTCTGATTTGATTGGTCACAAATCAAAATAATTGCCCCAAGCTGAGTCTGTTTTGCCTCTAATGGTAACTCGTGAGTGATCTCTTCTTGCCCTTATCTCAACCCATGAACGTTTCATTGTTTTTTCTCTCCCATGACCAGCTGCGGAGGGGAGTTACAGGGAGGCTTTGGTGGGCACTCGGTGGCCAACCAGGGTCAATCCATGCATACTTATCTCAAAGGCAGCTGGATTCAGACTAAGGAAGGATGGATTTCATCTATGTGAAATGTATAAGGAGGAACTGTAGGTCTTGCTTCTTGTAAGTACAGAGTACATATGTAGAAGTACTGAGTATTTCTGTGTTTGTATTAAATCCTCTTTACTCTTCTATTACAAGACCACATTCTTTCTATTTTCCATTTGCTTAAAAAAAAAAAGAAAAAAAGAAACTTTAAGTTTAGGAAGGAATCCCTGCTATCCGGCACCATGCAATTAGCATATATGAATAGGAAATGAGTTCCTGCTGCTCTGGACCATTGTTAATCCATATTGATGGGCTAGAAAACATGACATCAACTATAAAAATCCAAGAGCATCCCTTAAAATATTCAAATGATGTGCCTGGCCCTGTATTCACTCTGCATCTCAAATTCTCATTGACTTTGTGGGTGCCTGGAATGCAGGAGGAATGCAGGATTAGGTACACAGCTACATGCGGTATACCCACCTTCACAGCAAAACAGAAACAGTTTTCAATTCTGTCTGAAATTCTCCAAGACAAATATTCAGGTCAAAGGAACTATACAAAAAATGCACAGGAATTTGGTACAGCTGCTGTTTGTTCTGGGCCAGATGTCACCATGAGCTGGATAGGGCTCTGTTTAGCTGCTACTGAAGTGGTATGAGCACACTGCACCATGCAGTGCTAGAGGGGGGAGCATGGAGCTAACCACCCTTTGTGCTCCCTCACTAGACCCACACTTGACTGTTCTTTCACTGTCTAATTTTTACAACCTTTATGCAAACTGGTAGCATTGCAAACTTGTCTTTGTTTGATGACTAGTAAGGATGGGATGAAAATGTTGTCAGCCTGCTGATGGCTGAGACACTGAGCATTTCTGTGTTTCCAGGAAGTTCTCAAGAGTTAGCATTGAGGAAGTGCTCTGCAAATTGCTGAGTGAAAAAGAATCAGGAGTCATCTCAAGTGATGTACATTGGAGCAGCCCTGAAGCTGATATTATATGCAGCCAAA
This sequence comes from Psilopsiagon aymara, assembly GCA_024733675.1. Taxonomy (NCBI): domain Eukaryota; kingdom Metazoa; phylum Chordata; class Aves; order Psittaciformes; family Psittacidae; genus Psilopsiagon; species Psilopsiagon aymara. Next base: position 7,066 of record JANRGW010011544.1, read on the forward strand.
GCCAAAATTGGTCTCTATAGCACAATCACATTCACTTTCACCACCCCTCATTCTTTTCATCCTCTTCTGTGCAGAGAAGCATCCCCTTCCAAGCCATCAGATTGTATCTGTGTATCTTTGCTTCCATTAAAATGCACATAGAAATGCCATAATCCATAAATAGATGTACTTCAGAGTTCAAATCTGTCTGTGAGAGAATATCTGAGTATCCCTAGAGTTCCCAGGGACAGGTATCTGTCTACCTAATGTCAGACTGCAATGGTGTGGGCTGGCTCAAAGTCTTTCTCTCAAAGCCCATTTACTTAAATCGTGGTTCACAAATTATTGACATTCTCAACTTTAATGACATCTTCTGAACCACCATTATTGATAGGGAAAGTGTGTGAGCCATTTCTCACTCAACAAATAAAGGTTCAAAAGTTTCAAGCACAAGCTAGCCCTTTACTTTTCAGACCAATCTTTCTACCCCAAAAAGTCAAAGCCATTAGTCCATTTTAGGATTTGCAGGCTGTGAAATGTCATTCTAAAAAGAACACCCATTTCTGAGTTATTGGAGTACAAAAGCTGCCTTATAAAGGTATCACAGTACCACTGATAATAGCTTTGGCAAAGACCTTTAGGTCATCTAGTCCAAACTCCAGTAAGGAATAGTTATACTAACCTTTTGTATTAGCCTTGTTTTGAACACCTCAAAACTGACGCAACTCCATGACTGAAGACTCTGTTCCAGCACCAATTTCCTTCTCCTGTAATCCTCTAAACTTGATTTTCCTTTTCTTTAGAGTTAGGGCTCTAGTTTCCTTTTATTATCTTCAGCAGCACAGATTATTTCTTTTCTGAGTTCTTGTCAATTTTTACCTTAGAGTGGAAAGTCTAGTTCTGATGGGCAGCTGGTGAACTGAGGGGTTTCTCAACCTTTATAAGGCTGTTTTCACTCTCTTATCATTTTGCCAGGCTTAAACTATTCGAGCTGACACTTTCTTGCTTCTAGGCATTTTCTTTGAGGGTGAAGAAGCTGAAAGACCAAACAGTTTCCAAAATCAACAATAGGAAGAAACATGATGTTAAGATATTTGGGTGGCATTTTTTTGGCAGAGATAGGGCACAGATGTTAAAATATGGGAAGGACTGCTTTCCATTGAAAAATATGCCTTTTTAAATCAGCACTGAAACCTGTTCATCATATTATTGGGCTCTAGAAAACCTGCAAAGAGAAAGGAAAGGTTGAGACAGACAATCTGCCAAATCAGTATGGACCAACTAAAATCCAGGCAGCCTTTGGGCAACTTTCTGCAGTGTTTATAGTCATTTGGCTCCAGAAAAAAACCAAGTTGGGTAGTTCTCACTGACTTTATTGGGATACCAGACTGTGTTTCAAATAAAACTGCTGCAGGACAGCAAAAAGGAAACGTCAAACCACTTCAAGGGTGAAAGTCAAATCTTTAACTAGGAATCTTAATATTTAATGGATGTTTTGTTGAGTAGCCTGGTGAATAAAGCATTAGGATTGCAAATGCTCATTGGACTATATTTTTAGAACAGCTATTTAGCTTGCTGCAGTCATATTTACTAGTCCACTAATTCATACTGAATTCCAGCTGAAGTCTCAGGTCAATCAGCTTTCCCGTGATATTTCAGTGTTTCTTCTTCTTTTGCATCAGCCATGAAGTGAAGAAATGCCAGACGTAAGCCAACTGAAAAATAGGAAGGAAAGGTTGTAGGGCCTCCCAGCAATGGGATACACAGAGGACACACAGGACACCTCCAGATGTGGGATCACCTTCCAGTCCTCTCCCATCGCATCTCCTGCCTTGCTTCCTCCTGTCCCCCAGGCATCCTCTCCTCCAGCCCCTGTGGAGGCAGTCAGGCAGGCAGAGGCAGGTGGGTGCTGTTGATTTGCATCTGCCTATTTCCCAGTTGCTACGACAACCCACCAGAAAGTACATCAATACCTGTGTCATCAAACCTCACAGAGCCAGTGACAGGAGGTGGCTGTCACACAAGCCTTCAGCTCAGCCTACCAATGCCACCCCACTCCCTCTGCAGCAGGGCCATGGCGGAAGGGCAGATCACCTGCTCAAAACCACAGTGTGTTAGCACGTGGCAGATGTAGTAGCTGGCTCCTTGCACTTTGAGCTGCTAACATTAAAATGCTTTCATGAGGTTTTGTTTTCTACTGTTCCTATCAAAACTTGCACTGAAGTCTACGCAAAATGATTCATTATTTCATCTAGTTCTTGCTCCTTCCCTGAGCTATCATAGCCCTTTATCCTCAGTGTTACCATCAGTGTCTTCCCTGTTTTTCAAAATACATGAGAAATGGAATTATTTTTTCAAACCCTTACCAAATTTCTGTCTAAATGAGGTGTCTTGTTTAGATTCTGCATTGCCTGCTTTGTGTGCTTGGTTATGTTTGCGAAGTGAAAGCAAAGCCTACCTGTATTTCTATTTCAGTATAATAAAAGATCAAAGCACCACAGAAGCAGTGTCACGTAGCGTGTTTTCCACAGGTATACGTTATTAATTTTGTTCTTCTCAGAAAAGTGGTGTCATTTCAACTCACGAGAGGAAGGGATAGCTTCTCCCTCCATGCAAGTTGGTATGTTAGACAATGGGTGAGTTTATCCCACCCAACCGTTAGGAAAACTGGGGAAATGAAAGCCTCTTTAGTCATTGCCGGATATCAGCTCCTAATTTTAGCCACTCAGCAGCATTTCTGAGAGTAGATGATTGCTTTGAAAGGCCCTTGTGATGTTTCCTTAGTCATTCAAAAGCAATGTATTATTTTTAACTAGGGGCATTTTACCACCTTCTTGCCCACCAGCCTGCCTGGATTTCTCCCTCATTACAACTCCTACACTGGAAACATTTTCTTTTCTCATTATTTGAAAAGTAGAAGTTACCGAAGCTATATAAATAATTCATGAGCAAGCATGCCTGCCATGTGTGGGAATAAATTGTATGTGTGTGAGAGGAAGAGTTCAGGGGGTACAAAAATTGGAACAAATGAGTGCAAAAGACACTAAAACCAGGCTGGATTTGTGGCTAATTTTTACCAGGCCAATAAAATGCAAGGGAGAAAAAGCAAGGGAAATGGGCTTGAAGCAACGACCTAACCTGGAAGCAATTTGGGGCCAAGACAGCGTGTTACATGTGTGTGCACCATCTGAGTACATGCTCTGTGTAGAGGGGGAGTAAAAGCCATTGTCTATATATGTACCATAATATGCCTAACCACACTCATATTCACTACTAATGAAAACCAGTATGTAGTACCTTGGACCTTTTACCTCCCTCATACTAAAGGGGACTCATGCAAGAAGGAGAGACAGAAATATGTGGTGGGAGATGTTCTCATTTCAATAAAAGTTAAAAATAATAAAAGAAGAATATTAAAAAGACTGAATAAAAATAAATATAAGAAATAATAAGAAGAAGAATAAGAATAAGGAGTAAGTATGATGAAGGTACTTTGACTTGGATACATTTTAGCTGACTGGTTGTGTGCTTGGGAAACTTCGCAAAGAGGTTGGCATTTGCAGTCAGCTTTGTCTCTTTCTTTGTCGATCAATGCCACTACAACAAAAAGAGTTGAGATATGGAGTGCCCCAAATATGAAGAGAGGGCTCGTCACTTTGCAGATTTTGGTCCAGGACTTGAACTGGAGTGTGGGTGATGCAGTTCTTTACTGGAAAAATCTTTACTGCATTCAGTTGAAGAAAAAGTGTCAAAAGCCATGATTTGCAAAGTTGTAATGGCACACAGGACAGATCTGTCAGAGGACTTCATCCTCTGTATTTTGAAAGCTGGGATTCTTGGCTCATGAGCACTAGCCCCTTTTGCCTCCACTACGAATGTCTTTCCACCTCTGAGCACTGATCCAGACATCCAGCCCAATGAGTTAAGAGCCTGTAGGCAGGTGAGAGACTGCTCAGGAGACAGCTGTGTGTGCCCCATCCCTCTCCAGGACTAATTGTCTGACTCTGGATAGTGAGGAAATTCTGCAGAGTCCTTGGTACAACAGCTGAGGTCCCCCTTGTTTCTGGACATGGTAAGCTTGACTCCATTTTAGCTCCCAAAGTTTGTAATTAGGAAGCTAAGAGGTGGATTATGCATATTTCCCATTGACTTCTGCTGCGAAGTACTGAAGCAAGGTTGGGAGTTGCCAGGCACTGCCTCCCAAGGACCACCCAGGACAGCCAGTATCCCTGCCTCCCACTTCCCAACCCCCCAGCTTCACCCTGGGCTCAGGGATACACTCCTTGAATCCTTCGGACATATCAGGCCCCAGCTGGGCTCCCGCACTTGATGAACAAGCGTTGAGCCCAAGATATCACTGGATGGGATGGAAAGCCCTTGTCATGGGGCTTGTCCCATGAGCATGCTGTGGCCAGTCCCTGAGAGCATGAGCTGAATTAGGCCCTCACAGGACTTAGGTGAAGAGAAAACTGAATTCTGCTTCAGCAGGAGCAGAGTGCCAAGGCATGCAAGCTGAGAAGGAAAGGTGAGGTTCATGAGTTCACCTTCAGCCTGCAAGGGATAGGTGTTTCGGTTAATACCTGTCTGGGTTCCCACTACAGCCGGTGGAGATAAAAGGGATAAAGCACTTCAGATAGACACCCATTTCTTTCCGCTGGCTATTGCCATCGCTTTGACAGCTTTCTTCAACTACATGTGACTTCTGGTTACTTCCAAATAGCTAAAATTAAACCAGCTGGATCCTGTTCTGGGTACCTGAAAGCAAAAGTCAAGCAGGGAGGCACTTCTTTTAGGAGTTAAGCAGCCCCTGGAAATGGGCCTGTTGGCTCACAGGCTTTGCTTTAATCAACTCTATCCTGACTAACTCTTGTTTCAAACAAGTCTGCTGGTGTGTTCTCTTCCTGATGGGAGGTCACAAAGAGTAGATAAGGCCAAACAAGTGCTGAAGATTTGGCCCACTGGATTTTAAAATAGAGACAGGTCTTATACAGCACGTGAACTCTAGTGCAGAGGCATGTACAACACAGTGCCAAGATAAGCTTAGCATTTTCCTGTTATCAGTACGTACATCACCTTTGACATTGCTTGACAAAAAAATGTTTTATAAAACAGGCACGTTCCTTCTCCACAGCTCACAGAGATACAGAAACTGAAATCACATTTTATGAATGGAAAATGAAATTAGCCTGAAATTACAGTGATAAATGTAGCTTTAGAAAATCTTAATTCACTTCAGTCGAGTGATTAACTTCTGCCACTCCACAGTGCTCAGTTATTGCAAAGCCATTTGGTGACATTAAACAATTAAACTTTAGACCTGGGAATAATTTTGCAAATCTTTATAGAACCATAAAGTTCATTATTGTTTTACATGCTTGCAATGAAATATGGTGCGTAACTCCAGCTGTTTACTCTAGCATAAAGCCAGCCTCTGCATAAAAAACGATAAGCTCTGGGCAAACTACCAAGTCTCCATCAGTTCAGCTCTCCCAAATGGCTATTCTCTGCAGGGCAGAGATTTTCTTTGTTTCTCACAGTGAAAAGTTCCTGGAAAATAGTTTCTACTGTAGCAGTCTGACCAGAACGATAACTGTGGGCAGCAGTGGTCACAAACAATTCCAGGGGCAAACAGACTCGCCTGGGGCCAGCTCTGGTACTGGTGAGCACCAGTTAGCAGGGTGGCATTTCAAAGGCTGCATCTCACCTCGTCTGGCATTCAGAGCACTGGAAACGCAGGCGCTTTAACTTTACTTTGCAGTGTTCTGCCTGGTGCCTTTCTTTGTGTCATTATTCCACCACAACAGGAACGTTTTCATTGTAAATAGCTGTATTTCTGAGGAAGAAAACGGGGGCCCTTTAGGAGGAAAATTGTTGTTTTACTGAAAACACATGTGAAATGTCATGATTTCTCATTTTTTTTCACCACCAAATTACCATTTTGTGTGACACGCAACAAAACCAGAACATATGTATGGGTGTGAAAAAGGGTAATAACACAGCAGAAAAAAATGCAGTGAATGTTCTCCACGATTTTTCAAGACCCTGCTCTTTTTAACAGAGTAGCTGTAATACATATTAAACTAATAAGCAATATGTATTTGATTTCCCTAACGTCCTTGTTGACAGTAAAGGCAGCTAATTAGTGTAATTGATATTTGCATTTACTTCTCAGCTTTTTTCTGGTGTAACTTTGAGAGAGGCTGTTCGTGTGTGCTCTCCAAGTACTTGGTATAGGGACCAACCATTCCAGTGGCACAAGGGATTTTTAGAGATGGGTATGGACCCAACCACCACCTCCATCTGGCCCTTCTTTCCCAGGGCCACCATCCAAGGTCTAATTTTTGAAGCCTGGAAAAGCTAATTTCTAAGCAGAAGCTTATTTCCAAGCAGAAGCTTTTTTTCTTTTTTCATGTTCTGGCAACCAAATGTTATTTACAATAAGCTGCAAGATTCCAGAGGTGATACCAGTGTGGCAAAAAAAAATCACTGCATGACAATACTACTTACTGTAGCAAGAAACAGCTTTTCTCTGTGACCACATTTCTAATTGGGCTGTAAGAAATAGCATTAGAGCAGTGGTGTATAAGCAAGAATCATATTTGTATGAGGCTCATGGCTTGCTGTGGCTCATCCAGATACCACTTTACAACTTCAGTCATCAAATCAGCAGAACCACAACAGGCTCTGGTACAAGCCAAAGGGGAAAGTGCCATTGTAAAACTGAATACAGCTGCTTCCATAATAGAACTAATTGCATATTGCATCGCAGAGCTAAATTAGTAGTGAAAACAGTTATAAAACCAACAGACAGTGAAACATGACTCACCAAGCAATTGCTGCCAGTTCGGCGAATTCTCATTGGCCCGAGTTCAACAGCCCACACCTGCATTTTCTGAATAGTAAATATATAATAAGGCATAATTACTAGAAAAACACGCAGCACTCCAAATGTGACAACACGCTACTTGTTTATTGGGATAGTGAATAGTATATAATAAGTTTGACCCAAAGTACATCTGAGCCACCTGGGGTCACAGCACAGAGTGGAGTCGGACAGCACAAACCCGAACTGTGTAATCTATGAGAGGTTATCTGCAATGTAGCTGATGGCTGCTTCCAATTGACATGCTAAAGTGATACAAGTGATACATGCTACTGAATCAAAGGAGAGTAAATAGGAAGAAAGCATAAACAATAATAACTAAAAAAAAAAAATTTAATCAGATATTTATAGCCTGGCTTAAATATTCAAGCTGCAGTGACTTGGGATGTCTCAGCTGACTTTACTCACAGTAATAGCTCCCTCAATAAAAAACAGATGTAGAAATTGAACTTCGTCTGTTCTTTCTGCTTAGAGTCCCTTTCTACCCTCTCTTTCCAGAGGAGTTTTGAGACTGTGCTGCCCACAAGTCCCCAAGAGAGGTGGAAATAAGACCCAGGATTCAGGGAGGGCATGTGTGGGATTTGCTCTCTTTGCTTCAGACCTCACAGCCTATGCTGACCACAAGAGTCAAAGCTCTGCCCAGGCTCTGGGAGGAAGTGACAACATCCAAGCACTGCTCTGGGCTCAGTGATGGTTCCCAGCTTGAACAGTGATTTGGAAGGACATTGATGACCTTGCATCCACCCTTCTCTTTGTCCCATGAAATTCCTTCCTCACCTATTTCTGCAGAGGGTAGGTGGAAAATCTTTTCTTCTCCTGCACCTTCATCTGCCCAAAGACATTACAATACTCCAACTGTTTCTTTCAAAATTTGTTTTTATGCCTATCTCTGGACACAATTGGGGAACAGCTCTTGAACAGGCACAGTAACATGTGTCACCTCACCTTCACAGCATCAGCTTTCACCTACCAAAAAATTCAGACATCTAAATTCATTCAGCATTTATAGTAGTGCTTCTGCATATAGTTCATGGAAACACTTTCTTTTACAGCTCGTCTCTCAGAGGTGCTGGGGTCTCTTCACTGAGACACTTCAAACTCACAAGTAGTCTGACTAAGCTCAGGTAGTGTAAAGGTTCAGGTCAAATTGCTGAGCAGCTGGCAGGACTGACCTCCCAAAGAGGGGAGAGGATTAATTTGGGGGCCTTCAAGAAACACCTCTCCCTGCTTTCAGCAGTCTGATACGGCATCACTGCCTCAAATAAACCTGTGTTCTTCTGGCTTTCACTCCCACAGGCTCTATCATTTGAAACTGCCCCTCAAACAGTGAAAAATCCTCATCATTTCAAGGCTATTTCCTTAGCAAAAAGCAATAGGAGCTTACTTGTGCTTTTAGTCACTGGTAGCATGTACTACAGCTGAAACAGCTGGTATCAGGGTCAGCAGACCATGTGCCACCGTGCTCTGGGTCTCAACATAAGATACTCTGCGCGGGTCCTTCCTTTACCTGTCCTGTTCTGAATGTTGGATCCTTGTAATGCCTTTTATCACATTGTTTGGGAAACAACAAGAGGCATAGGTTGAGTGTTCCTTAAACTGGGCATGGTTGGTGCTGCTTCATTCCATACTTCCATGGTTTTGAGGACCAGCTGGAATCAGGGGGGTTTGATTACTTGACAGGACATTTTGCAGCACATCACATTTCTGCCATGACTTAAAGAAATATGTAAGCTGTTTAAATTGAGCACAAATCAGAAGCAGGTACAAGGTAGAAGGCTCTCTGCTTTCCAAAAGACAGTGCCAAGCTATATAAATGTACACTATCATATACTATGGCTTTCCAAGCGTCTCCTCCTTTGCTATCCAGAAATTTTAGAATTGTCCATGTTTATCTGTGATTTTTAGACATCTGGGGGTGCTATCAAACTGGCAGCCATGATGAACCAGATTTGCTGTGTAGGCGCCTAACTGCATGCAGTCTGGAAATGCTGTACAGGGGTAAGGAAATCTATTCCCATGTAGAGTAAAGCAGCTGGTTCAAACAACTGGAGCTTTATCACTGACACAACAGGGCCAGGATTGCACACCGCATTTCCTTAAAGCATTTTAAGAAGTAAAATTTTCCCACGGTAGTACAGTTTTGGGGACTGCTGGGTACAGCAGCTTTTTACTTCTAGAGGTCCAGGTTCAATTTGTGTTGTGGGGCATCTTGTTCTGGTCCTACCCCCACACATTTTCTTTTGGTTTCCATAGACACAATTTCTGGGGGCATACTGCCTGCCCCAGAGAGCTCAGACTTGAGTAAGAAGAGATGCTATAGTTCAAGGCTGGAAGGCATCAGGAGCACTGTGTAGAGAGGTGCTTGCCTTGAATTTTATGCTGGCAAGTAGCAGAATCCTCACACATAGTTAGAAAAAAAAGTTCTTTTGGCTCTGAATTGAAGCTGTACTACCAGGAAGGAAGGAAGGAAGGAAGGAAGGGAAGGAAAAAAGCAGGCATCATGCTCTGAGCTCTCCCTTGGTTTTAGACACTGAGAAATAGCTAAAATGTAAGTGCAGGGCAACCAGGAGCCTAGATCCAGCTGAGGTGTTAAGCCATTTGTGTGCTACAGGGGAGAAATTAGAGTGCAAACCAGAAACATTTCTCCTATTGTTTACACTCAATCCCCACATGTGAAACATGAATATTTTCTTGTGTTTAGTAGTTTTCCTCCTGTTATGCATGCATACATGTGTGGGGTGCTTGCACATGCTTAAAGCTGCCTTTCTCTGTTAAACTTTTAAGAGCTTAAGTGTAAAATATTAAGCAAGCAAGTATTTCTGTGGAGCTCTGGAAGACATTCAGAAAGACTTGTTATCAGCTCCTTGTTGGCAGGCTCATGGTATTGCTTAAAACCCAGTGCCAGCCAGCGCTAACAAACAACCTTTTATTCGTCCACCACATCAGTTCCTCAGTGCTGAATATTTCTACTCATATGGCAATATTTTAGCAAGCTGTTGAGTTTTACTTCAGTGTAACTTCAGGGACCGAAGAGCTGCTCTTTTACAAAGTTTCAGAGGAACGGAATAAATTTAGGTTAAGTAACGATGATTATTCTAGGCAAAGGTTTCCTTCATTTAATCTTCCCATAACCAAAAAATGCAAGCAGCATTACCACTCATTTAAAAAAAAACTAATGAATTTCCAAGGGAAATTAGAGAATCGGTCCTAAAGTATTTGGATTAGGGAATCTAATTCTGCAGCCTCTTTGCATATGAAGCAAAAATCAGAGTGGATGAGAGCCACATGCTATGATGTTTCTCAGCCTGGCAGATTTATTTTTCATTCCCCCTCTCTCTGGCCAGAATCTCTATTGCTCCAACAATGTTTTTCTTTAGTTTCTCTAAAGCAGCTGTAAATCCAGGCCCATACTTAAACTTCTGCAGAGGTCTGACCTTTATTCTTACACTTTACCTCCAATGCCAGAATTTGGCCTTACCTTCAGGAGTGTTTGGTCGCCAGCAGGTGAGTCCTGGCAGCACCTTGGGTGAGGAGACAGTGGCTGCTTAAAAGCAGCCTAAAAAAGTGCTTAAAAAAACACTGCCTAAGAAAACATTGACATGCCTACAAAACACAGTGACTAGCACGGTGAACTCCATCCTCCAGAAATTTCCCCATCTCCTTTCAATTTTGAAGCATTCCCAAGTTAACAAACCAAGACCAGATGTATCTTCCCCAGCAGCACCAGGGGGGGCCTGCCCAAGTACTGCAATTGCCATGGTTTTTAATTGGTTTACAATGGGGCAGCACCCAGGAATGCAGGGCATGCTGGTGGGATCCAGCACCCTCCTGGCAGGAACAGCGGTGTGGTGGATCCCTGGGAAACTGGCTCAGGAGCTGTGGCACTAGGAAGCCTGCGTTTCTTGCGTCTCCACATCATATTTGCTTAGTTTAGAATGCAAACATCTTTTCTGAAGTCTCTGACTTTCAGTCCCACAAACCTCAGCATGTGGTAGGAAACCAATGAATGATGCCTTGCAACAACTGTATTATCTGCAGAACTGTACAACTACCCACAGGTGCCCCTTTGTTTTCATATAGCACCTCTGCAGCAAGTCCATCCTACCCTACTTGCACAACCTCTAAACTGAGCAGTTGTCTCCAGACAGTATTTCAGTCCTGCTGCTGATCCAGCCAGTCTTTCCTCAGCTATGGGTCGGTTTGATTCCAGAAAGGTTTCAGGTAGTGAGGAGTGGAGAACATGGCAGGAGGGATTTCTCCCATGCTGAGGAATCATAAAATTATTGAATCGTAGAATGGTTTGGGTTGGAAAGGACCTTAAAGATCATCCAGTTCCAAACCCCCTGCCACAGGCAGGGACCACTTCCACTAGACCAGGTTGCTCAAACCACCATTCAACCTGGCCTTGAACACTGCCACGGATTGGGAGCCAGCCATCCTTCTCCCATAAAAATGAGCTCATAATTGCAGAGAAACACACCCTGCAGAGAGGGATGGAAATGGAAGGAGGAGATTCTTGTGGCTGTGTTGCTGGAGAAGGTTTCAGAGGTCTGGATTTAGCTCATCACCAGACCTTGGGTAGCCTGGGTGTTGTTCAGGGTTTTATCCAGTTCATACTGAGCTTTTCCACTGATTGGGATTTGCTATGGGTAGCTCTGCCTCAGCTCCCAAATCACCAAGCCATGCTGCTTCCCTGTTCCTGAGCCCTTGTGCCACCTTGTCTATTTAAATCACAAGAAGTTTGAGAGAAAAGGCAGGAAGAGTGTGCGAAATTATGTTTGTGTGATGGGATCTGCAGGTCTGTACCACGTATTGTGTGACTCCTGCCTCTGCCATGATGCTGGAGTTGAGCAGGGAAGTGGTGGGAGCAAGGGACCTCAGAGCACTCTGTCCCTACTGATGAGGAAACTGCACCCAGAAGACATTCTTAATGTAATTTCAAAGCGATGGTCAGATTCCCAGAAATTAGCATCTCTTCACAGACATTTGCCAGACAGGAGAACATGGCAGCAACCTCCTAATGAATTGTTCCTGCGAACGATTTGCCCAGCTCCTGTGTGTGTGTGTGTGCATTCATATCAGGCACCGCTACGAAGGTCTCCTTTAGGAATATCTCAGGCTGTGTCTTGAAGGCCTGCAATGAGGTGGTGAAAGAAATCCTGGAAACCAGGGTAAAACCAGAAATGGATGCAAACACAATTAGAATGTATGGTGTGCAGTCTGCATCTTTAATAAATGTTTGTCTGCAGTGAAATACAATTAACATGTAAGATAATGCAGTTTACCTCATTTAGCTCTTCAGTGGGTTTATAAACAAATTCTGCCAGTTAACTGTCCTTGTTAAGCAGATGCACTCACCATACATGAGCTAAAACACACCGCAGACTGCAAACTGGAACAGGTGCAGGGGTTATAATGGGATGATGAATTTGCCAATTTACCAGCTCTACATGCTGACAATAATGAACGCATTTTATTTAAACCTTTTGACACTGAAAAGCACTTTTTTCCCCCCAATCTAGGGAGTCCAAGGTGAAGGGAAATAACACAACACAACTACATAATGCATGCTAACTTCTGATTTTAAATGACGGTACAGAAGATGTCAAAAAAATATTTCAGATAAATTTTATATATTCATTAAGAAGGTCAAATATGCCATCCATTTTGAAATGGAGGAATTACTGGAGGAACGCATAAGGAAATCTTCTGATTCCTCTAAGGAGGTCCTGTGAACAAAGAGGCTGTAGCAGAGAGAAAGTGTAGAGAGAGTTGCTGAGGGAGAAAGCAGCAAATAGCACAAGATTAACTCTACAGAGAGCTGACTGCTTGTGTCAATATTTAAGTCATAACATATCTAATCCCATTTCTGGTTTTGTGCTTCTCTGAATTAACACTGAGTAACTTCCACAGGCGTCCCATGGTTGAGCAATGCCCATAGGTACCTCTCCAATTCAGAGACACCGAGAAAGGTAACAACTTTAAGCTAAGTATTAATTTGTATCTTTGGGCACCGAAGTACTTTGAAATTTGGGGTCTAGTGCTCAGATCCCCATGAGGGATCAATGCTTCATGCTCAGTCTTGCTCAGAAGCATGATGACGGACAGTCATCTCTTTCCAAGGTTGTCTTCTTGAACTCCATGCCTTTACTTCATGATGTTAGTTGATACTGGAACACATTATTTGCTATTGTTTCATCAACCTCTATGATTTCTCTTAGTTCTCCAAGAACAATAGAGTTTAGGTGAAGTTTCTTTGTCTTTGCTTTTCAGCTAGGGCTGGCTCCTCACCCAGCACAAATCAAGGTACTTCCATTGTAGTCAAATGAAATAAGCCAGCATACGTTACTAGGGAACATTGTGCCTATAGTGTGAATAACAGCTGAAAAGTTACTATTCTCAGCTGCTTTTTCAAATAAATTATGCTAGCTTTAAGTGTAGATAATGAAAGCTTGGAATCAACCTTGGTGTAAATGGGTATAACTCCTTTGACAGCAGGAACGTTGCATTTGGTTACCCCTCAGCTGAATTTAGCCCAGTCAGTTCAGCTTGGCATTTTCAGTGGGAAGATGTGGCTGTGAGTTCATGAAATGTCACAGCCTTTTAGCTATAAAGGTGACACTTTAAATTGTCTTAAAGAGTAAGTGTGCATTTAATTTACATTTAACAAGATGGTTACTGTATATCATTTAAATACTAAATCAGTCTAAGGTTTAGTACATGCACTAAGGTTTAAGAGTTGCAGCAAATGGGGAGAATGGGCCAAATTCACCCCTAATGAAAGGATGTTGGTTGAGTGGGCTTCCAAAAGGAAAGGAAACATTTTGACCCTTTTGGGTCTTTCAGCACAGAACACAGAAGAAGCTTGAGACAAACTAAAAACTTCTTGCTTGTGTTCTCATCTACCAATCTTAACCTAAAGAAAGATCAGCATTGACATTACCAAAGCTTCAGGTTTTTTAGCACTGACACAGTTGGTTGCCCCAAAAATTTGCGTCTGTATTCTTCAACCATGTTTCAATTGCTGATGCACCTTTTATAACTGCATATCTAGGTCCTAAGGGCATAGGATAAATAGCCAGAGACAGGGTGGGAGATTTATTGGTGGGAGGAAAAGCCAGATTTCTCATTTTGACAAGAAATTTCAAAATGTAAAAAACGTGATCAGTCTAGAATAGAACAAAACCCAAAGCCTTTCTCAGAAATGGAAAAGGATAGGTGTGTTTGTTCCAGTATTTGGGTTTTTTTAATGTCATTAAACCTATTTTATTATAATATGCAATGAAAACTTTGCAGTAGAATGTCATCTTTCCGGCAATTGAAGTGCTGTGTTTTAAGAGGGTAGAAAGATTTCCTTTTCTCTCTTCTGTTTCAAAACAAATGCTCTCCAAAGCTTGGAAATTGCTGCAAAATATTTTTGGTTTTGCTAGTTTTAAACAGGAAAAAAGTCTGCATATAAGATTGCCTCTAGCTTTATCAAGCAGAGCTGTATCAGGAGTACACATGTCAATTGCCTACATACACACAGAGGATGGATGTTTGAATGTCATTGTGCCTGCAGGTACTTTAACCAAGTGCTGGAATTTGTTTCCTATGTGAAATGTCATTCAGATTCCCTTTATCTTCCTCTCTGCAAGAGTTCCAGTATTGCTGGATATTAAGGGAAAAAAATGGAGAGGAAGGGGAAAACATTCTTCTCTCCTTTCAAAGGAGGGAGTCATGGATCTGTATCTGAATTTTTCTTTTTTCAGAAATTTAAGGCTCAGAATTACCGTTCCTGGCCAAAGCAGCAGTCTTTCTAGCCCAACTGCACGATTACAGCAACAAAGGTGAAATGGATCTTTACACTCTTTCTAAAGCATCTATCAAAATCTCACTCACAAGAATGTGGTAGTAGGATCTTTCATCCGAAGGAGGCAAATGGAAATTTCTCAGTGCCTAAACACAAGTGAAACAACCAAACTTGTTTTGTTGGCTTGTTGGCTTTTTTTTCATCATTAGACACAATCTCAGATGAGGTCCAATGTGCTTTGTAAATCTGAATTTTGCTTTGGCACACAAATTTCAGATGTGCGTGACAGAGAGTGCGTATCAGAGAGCAAGCTGAAACTCTTGGCATTGAAGTGAAATTTGTCATTAATTGGAAATATGTTAGAGGAAGTTTTCAGTGATGGAACATTATGACTAGAACATGTTTGATTTGGGCTTCTTTTATATACCTTTGTATTTACAGGAGGTAGTAATATTCTTGTGAGCCACTGATATGTAGTTTGCTCATTTTTTAAGGCTTAGAGTTGAGGAAGACATTGGAAGTTCAGGCTCTCCTAAAGCCACTAAAAAAACACGTGTTCACTTCACTGGGACCAAAGTTTCAGCTGAAGTTTCGTACAGACTGATTTCTAACACTGCATTTTCTGCCTCAGCTTGACAAGTAAGGCTGGGATTTTCCTAGTTTTAAGGTGAAACCTAAAGTAAAAGCACTTAATGCATGTAGCATTGAGAGAGCATATATTAAACAGAAGATTTTATTTTTTAAAAAACTGCTTTAGCCTTGAATTACGTTAGAAAGTTTTGGCAAACAGTGCCTTTACATCCAAGACAACATTTCTGTATCATTTGGGAATTTAAGATGCAAGGGTCATATTTGATTTGCCAACTAGGGAAAAAAAGCTGCTGTTATTGTAAGTTACATAAATAAGATTTAAACTTCTTTAACCAACCTTTAGAACCTGTAAGGTTGCCTGAGACTCAGAATGAGCAAGGATTCAGCTGTGCATGATAAATAGTTTTTCCTCAGCACGCTCTGTAGAACATCGACCTTTGATGAACCTGAGTGTTGTTTGGCAACTCACCAAACTCACGCTTTGGCTCTGTGAATCTTGCAGCGCTTCCGAAGCAGTAATTGTTCATTAGGCAGAATCTCACCACTGCACTGCAGATAATTGTTACAGAAAGGTCCTGGCAGAGGGTTTAAGTGTCTTGTTTGCAGCAGCAGATGGAGGCAATGCCCGAGCTGGGATTCAGGGCTCTCCCATCTCGTCCCTACCTTCAGCCCTTTGACTTCACAGCACCAGGGATATAATGTTGTAAACTTCTTCTTTTGCAGCTTATTTTGAATCTTTGAACTTGTAGATCTTGGTAAGTAGCTGTCAAATTAAGCAAAATAGGAGTGGAGGAGGAAGCACTAGATGTCAGAGCCCAACTTAGTCTGCTTTCATTTAGTCTAGTTCATGCATTGACATTTTCAAACAATGCATTCAATTTTTTTATACTAGAAATGAAAAAGCGTATTTTCCTCTTTCAGACTTTTGCTGATGACTTCAGTCATTGTTTGTAATAGTCAACCCCCTGGGGCAGAGAACAGAGTGATTAATTTGTACTTGGGGGGGCACTTGGATTTACAGACCACTAAACAGACTGAAATTATTCTTACTTGAAGCTTGCATGAGACAGAATTCAAAACCAGAAATGTCACCAAACCGAAGCCTTAAATCCAGATTCAGATTTCAGTGGGCAGTGCAACCTGCTTCCATAGCAGGCCAGGATGTATACCAAACTTCTGGAAAGATTGCTGCTTTCATCATTCAAATTTATGAGCATTCACTTTAGGAAGGAACCCACCAGTATGTAAATACTAGTCAGTTTTACTGACAATTAAGGCAAAGCATGGTGTAAATCTCTGCCAACATATCTGTGCTACACAGAACACCAATTATTATTCAGAAAGTTGTACTAGCTTAAGATATGGCAGTGTTCCCTGCCAGCAGCTGCTGATCTCTGTTAGTTGCCATCTTCCCTTGGTAGCAAATTATCTGGGCACTTCCTCACCCAGTTCATGTACCAGCTTACCCGGCTCCTGTAGCTATATGGTCCTGCACTAGAGAAGGCTTGAAAGAAGGGCAAAATTTGATAAGTAATGGTGTGTCCTCCCAGATGAACAGGTCTACAGCATCGCATGGGTGCCAGGAGCATCATCTCCTCTTTGAAGTGCCATCTTCTGGGCAATACCAACTAACTTGTTAATGGGAGAATGCTAAAGCCAGGATTATATACTCAGCTTCACCCAAATCTGAGCCAGCACTAGTTTTCATTCTGCAAACCAGGACCTGACAGGTGAGGATTTGCAAATCCAAATCTCCTTTGATTTTTGTCTGTAATAGAGACAGTCAAACGCAGAACTCATTGCTAACTGTGAGGAAAATTCTGAATTAAATCAGAATTGGCCTGACCTCCCTTTTGGATTTGACTCTGCAAAATCAACCTCTGACAGACAGGCTCTTGAAAACCCAAACAGTCTCCAGTTTGGTCATCTCTGCTTTGCATATTTCAATAGCTCTTTGCCAGCTACAATGCTTATGATAATAAGAATAACAGAAACCAAAGTGAAACCACAAGTTAAGCTGCTTATTATATAATTTAATTAGGCTCCACTGCACTTTCTCTTCCAATTCCCAGCTTACAAGGGTTGAATTGTTAGGTACATTTTTCACATTGGGATTCTGAAGAGTTTATTTTGACCTGGCAAATGATTTTAAGTCTGAGGAAAAGCAGGTCGAGCGGTGGTGAAATAAAATAGGAAGTATGCAGTTTCTTCTCACCAAGCCTGGTATCTGCATGACTCCGGCACAAAGAGCTGGTGTGAATTTCAGGTCCTGCGCCTGCCTTAAATCAAGGCATTTGCAGAAATTAGTTGTGACATGGTTTACCCAGTGGTCTTTGCTAAAGCAGCATTTTTGGGGGAACTTTTACATCAGATGCTCATAACTTATTGGCTTCATGGGGTCACATGTGCCACTGAGTTAGGAAGGAAGGAAAAAACATGCTGTTATTAGCAAGCCCCTCACCTTCCCCCCCACCCCTTCCTCCCTCCTTTTATTCCTCTAGCATTTGCTGTTTCCTCTGAAATATCTGCTAAACCTGTATGGGCACAACAAAACGGTCCCTCTTTGTTTTGCAATGCAAGGTCCAGGGTTTCCTTTCTGCATGCACACATATTGATTAATACCCTTTTGAGCTGACTGACTGATTGCCCCATAACACACCATTTAACTTCTATGTCGCCAGGACATTTGTTGTCTCCCCTTCATTCTTCTTTCACCCCACTTTGGCTTTAAAGGCCACATTTTCCAAGAGGGAGACAATCATGAGAAATAATGTTTTTTTGAAAAGGGAATGATTGTCACTGAAACCGATACGTCTGTGTGATAACAAAAACTGTCAGTGCCTCACATGGAACATGTGCCCCGGGGACTGGGAAGAACAAAGAGATCCTTAGAGAGGAGCAGCGAGCCATGTGCGTCCTCTCATCTCTGTGGCACCAGGCAAAGCCCACAAGCAATTTTTCTCATACGCCACTGGGACAGATAAATGAAGGAAGCATTTGAACAGTCTCCATTTAAGGAAGGAGTTAAATAGTTGAGTCATTCTTTGCAGCTGTATTATTCCTTTTGCAGTTTCAGAGGCACCCAGTTGCTGGAGGACAGACCAGGGAGAAGCTGCCTCTCCCGAATGTTGGGGCTGAGCCTGTGGGCTCTCCACATATCAACAGAAATATCAGCTAGGGAATCTGGTCTTTTCTCCTGTCCTCCTCCTAAGCATCAGCTCTTCGGTTCTCTGGAGGGAAACCACTCACCTTCTCCTTATGTTTGCTCTTTTAGCAGACTAAAATGTTTCAAAGTATTCTTCTTTTCCTGAAGCGTTTCCTAGAGAACAGATAAGAACAATACGCTGAGTTTCTGGATGGCAAATGCTGAGCTTTCTGCCATCTGTTTAATCAACTGACCTGCTGCTATCTGCCAGCTATTAGTTGTTAATTTGCCTTATTGCATCAACTGCACAGTCACCACTCATGTGCTTTGTGTCACTTTCCTCTAGTATTATGAGATGCAAAATGAGTAAGTTTCAAA
Organism: Psilopsiagon aymara; assembly: GCA_024733675.1. Lineage (NCBI taxonomy): Eukaryota > Metazoa > Chordata > Aves > Psittaciformes > Psittacidae > Psilopsiagon > Psilopsiagon aymara. The sequence continues at coordinate 25,834 of JANRGW010011544.1, forward strand.
ATGGTAACTGCAATAACATCTGAAAATGAGCCCTAAATAAAATTAAATAACGTTAGCTGCGCTGATCAATTATCATTATTAAGGCTGTACAATAAAAGGAAATGCAGCTCAACTCTAGTTGGAGAGAATAGGACTCTGTGGCCCACTCAGAGGTCTGGAACTTTTCCCTCTGAGGGATCCTGTAGGCATTCATTCAAACAAACACCCATATTTTCCCTGGTCTAGATGGTAGCAACAAACAGGGCTTTTGTTACTGACAGTAGTTTATGGTTCAGCTCTTGGACCAAAATGTGCAATCTCTGTCTGCAGAAGCTTTGCATCCCAAAGCAGGGACACTGAGGGAACAGGGACACAGGGCTGAGCTAGAGACATAGAATGAAGAATTAAGCTTGTGTAGGTCTCAGACTCCCATACACTGGTAAGTGTACCATGGCACTGGGGTACAGATTCAAACAGATAGTACCTGTTGCCACTGCTGCTGCCAGCTGGTGCAGCTAATATTTTTGCCACTGTTGAGGGTATACCTGGCCAAAAAAAGCTTGGGAAAGACTGAAGACAATTCATTTTTTTTTAATTTGCTTTTTTTTTTTAGTTGTTTCTTACGGCTGAATCTTCTGAACTGTAGGATACAAAATCTGTTTTACTGACAATGAGTCAGATCATTCAAGCTTTTAAAGTTTTTAACTATTTTTCATGGACCATGACTTCAATTGGCTTCTACATTTCTGAGAAGTATCTGGAAGCCAAACACCTTTGAGAATTGGGGCTAAATTAGTATAATCAGGTGCAAAGCAGTTATTCAATATAGACACATGTGGGAAAAGAATTCTTCCTGCAAACTTGTTGATTCATTGTCTTATTTCTCCTATGGCAAAATCTCCAAGAGGATATTATGGTTTATTATAAGATTGTACATAAAATGAAGCATAATCCTTATTTCTGCATTCCAAACCCAAAAGTTAAATTATGATAATATTCAGCGGTAGCAGTTGCTTACTGTTGTCAAAAGACATAAAGCATTATGGAATGTGTTTTGCTGAGAGTGATGTAAGAAATTATACCTATGTAGGGGTTTAAACTGAGGGAGCTTAAGGGCTGCTCAGTCTGGAGAAAAGAAGGCTTCATGGAGACCTCATAGCAGCCTTCCAGTGTCTGAAGGGGGCCTATAGGGATGCTGGGGAAGGACTCTTCATTAGGGACTGTAG
>JANRGW010011546.1:0-13768 GCA_024733675.1 Psilopsiagon aymara
TAAGGTTGTTCTGGCAATGAGTCCCATTGTCTGACTCAATTCTCTCTGGGGTGCTGTGTTGCCACAAAATCTGTTTCTCGAGGCCCAGGATAGTATTCCAGGCAGTGGCATAGGGCACAGTGTATGCTTCCAGCAATCCAGTGGTTGCTTCCACCATGGTGAGCACATGGTGCTTGCCTTGGCGGGTTATATCACATGGGAGTGTGTATAATCAGTCTGTCAGTCCTCCCCGTATTTGTACTTCAGTCATGGTTCTCCATACCAAAGAGGCTTTAGCCATTTATCTTGCTTAATTGCAGCACGTTTCACACTTGTGAATAACATGGGCAGTAGCGTCCAATGTTAAGTCCACCCCTTGATCACGAGCCCATCTGTATGTTGGTTGCATCTCTGCCCCAATAGCCTGAAGTGTCATGGGCCCACCGGGCCAAAACTAGTTCTGCCTTATGCTGCCAATCTAAGTCCATCTGAGCCACTTCAATCTTATCAGCTTTATCCACTTGTTGGTTGTTCTGGTGTTCCTCAGTGGCCCGACTCTTGGGTACATGACCATCTCCATGGCGTTTCTTCACCGCCAGGTTCTGCACCCGGGCAGCGATATCTTGCCACAGTGCAGCAGCCCAGATGGGTTTACCTCTGTTTTGCCAATAAAACGATGAATTTGAAAGAGGAATCTGTTGGAGGCTCTTTAGCTTTTTTTATTTTGGGACAGTCTTACACGTGACTGAGTTTCATCATTTTTCCAAAGGGAAAGGCTTTCATCTTTATGCTGGGAAAGTCATGCAGATGTTCATTCTTAACTAAGAAATGGAGAAAGAAGTTTTTTCCCTAAAGCTGTGTCACCTGATTTGTGTTGGGTAGAAGAAACTGGGATTTGAACTTTGGGAAGGATTATTCTCACACGTGATAAAATCTGAGATTGATTAAATTGGTTTAGTTTTACACTGAGGCCTAACCACCTATGTATAGAAGTTTTACGATGAAAGGGCTTTTGTATTTATTAAAAATATGATATACAAATTCTATTGACATGCATGCAGAAAGCTAAAATTGTTTTGTAGCGACATGTTATGATTCTAAACTGGTACCTGTTCTGTCCTAGAATTACAGAGGCAGAGGCAACATGGATCCAGAAAGAATGAAGATGCTATATTCTGAAAGTGCACGGGAGTCATGGGATTAGAACTACTTCAGTATCAAACTGGACTGTATTCTGTTATGCTTTAAGTGAACTGTTACACTTCATGTTCCTTACTGTTGAGCTTCTGAAATGTTCAAAAGAGTAGTTCATATTATATGCTAAAGCTTTCAGCAATGTATATATGCTCTGTTATGATGAACCCAGTGATGATTATCACTTAATGTAGGAAGTCAGAAGTAATTTTTTAGGAAACACTTCAGGTATTAAGCATTAAAACTGTCAGTGTTGGATGTTTGGTAGCTTTCATGTTGTGAAAAGATGAGGGTTTTGCAAGCAGGAAACAGTAGATCCCTTTACCTTACTAGTTTGTTACAAACTTTGCATGGAAAGATAGTTTTGCAAAGAGTTAGTGTAGGAAGAGCTTTAGAAAATGGCCCATCTAAACTCTGTGCCTTTCTGTAACAGATCAGTTACAAAATTAATTTAGTGATGAGATCACATAAGGATCTCTTATACATCTTTGAAGCAGTTACTTATTAAAAGCTTGAGGAGTGCATATTGGTAGTTGCCTTTTTTTTATTATCTAATGGAAATCCGTATGTCATTTTGATTTCATAAATTGGTATTATTTGACGTGCATAGAATACACATCTTCATAGGGAACTAAAGGTCAGTGGCTACATCCACAACTTAGTTGAAACATGTTTTTATGGCCTGTCTTGAGAAGGGTGGAGCCCTATGTGGCTTCTAGTTTGTTTTTGCCTTTGACAGATGTAAGTCCTCTTCTGTTATCTCTTGTGGAAAAGTTTACCCTAAAACAGGCTTGGTGGCTCGTGTCCAAAAGGGCTTCCCAGACTTGTAGAGGCTATAGTTGTTAAGCAGCTATTAGCAACAGGTCAAGGAGATTTCCTTCAAGTTGCTTTTCTGTTTTTTTTTTTCTCTTTTGATTTCTTTTAAATTTATTATTCTTTACTATTTCAGTATGCTGTAAAGATGCATAGCATTATGTTACTTTGACAAAGGAAAATGGCAAAGTAATTGTTGTAGCTTGTAATGTCTTGCACAGCTGAACAAGCTTAAAAGCTTCTTTCTCAAGTTCCCTGGTATTTAGCACACCATGCTGAGCACTATTTCTTGTACAGTCTTCCCATTTAATACAGGGAAATAATATGTGGAAGTTCTGCTTAGGAGGATTAATGCCCATGTTTGTGAGAATTGGAACTGACTTAGGCAGTACTGTGTAATCTGTTGTGGAAAAGCAGGCTGTCCTTCTTCTTATATGAATATATTTTCAAAAGTGTTTTTCTACTGAAGTATTTACTAAAATACTGTTATTTTTGTAGTCTAGTCTTACTGCTACATAATGTGCAGAAAAGGTAGAAGAAAACTGTATACTCAGAAACAGGCCGAAGGTATGATCTACCTAATTGCAGCTCATAAACAGTGTATGTATTTAAGCTTGAAGTTTGTAGTTCAGAGTAAAATAGCCTGACTCCTTTTCCTGACAAGTGTCTTTGAAGATTTTTTTTTGCATCCATTCTGAACTTCAGGTAAGAAATTGAGGGTGCTTTTGTTCCTGGCTCCAAGAAATGCAGGTGAACTATTATTTTATGACTAGTCTATTGGAATGCAAGGTTGCACACTCTTTAGGAAAGACAGGCCCAGTAGGCAGGGAGGGGGAGTCTATCTAGAGCATGTGGCATAATGCTTGTAAACATTAGTGCTCAAAATTCTCTTAAAACAGTCCATAAATAAACTTAAAACTCAGTATTGTTCAACACACACTGTATTACTCTGGGCAAGGCAGACTTCTTTGCATTTTTTTTTTTGGTATGGAAATGTTTACTTCTTGCCTCTGCATTCTACAGTTTTAAGCTTGTTTTCTTCAAGCATGTTTGGAACTGCTTCTTGCCAAAGGAGTAGAACTGGACATTTCTCTGGACATTTCTTTCATTCAAATAGTTTCTGAAGGTGGTAGGAGTTGCCACAAGCAAATTGCTTCATAGCTTTAATTTTATTCCTGTTACATCATAAAAAACACAAATGCAACAAAACCTGTTCCTGGGATGGTAATGAAATAATTTCAGGAGAAGAGGAAGTCAGACTTGCTACTTTTTATGAGAGAAATATGTAGGAACTGAGTTTGACAGATTTTTTTTCTGATCAGAAGTATAGAGTGCTCATTGAAAAGGGAGTGACGGAGAATTGGGATTAAGGAAAACGTAAAACAATATTTGCAGAAAAATACAGTTCTTTATGGAGTTTTCTATTTTAATCCTCTCATGACTAAATACACGTTTAATCTGCAGGAAAATACTTAAACCTTATTCTCAGCTAGAGAAAACACTGACACAGGGAAGCTGGGGTGGGGAGTGAACTGCATAGTCAGGTGCCTCTGTAACTTATTCCTGCACTCTTGTAATGTATTTTTATGAAGAACATGTTGAAAGTCTCACTGGAAAGTACTATTAGTATCTTTTTCACTCAAGAGTCACGTTTCCCTCCAGGTGGCAGTCTTAACAGGTTTGAAGCCTGAGAGCAGTGTACCTGCAACTCCTTTTACACAAGCTCGTCTTGCAAAATGCCATCTTTCCTTCAGCAGTACTTCAGTGGTGTTTCCTGTTTCTCTCATACTGCAGCAGTAACACACTTACTGAAATGCCTCAGCTGTTTTTTTTATTCACTGAGTTTCTCATCAGAGCCTAGGAGGTCTGCAGTTACGAAGGTGAGAAGGAAGGAAGGTTTGTAGCAGTGACATGCGCCAGCTGTTGTTTGACTCTGGATTCCAATTGGCAGTGCTCAGAGTAGCAAAGAGCCCGTGAAGGCTTGCTTTCTATAGCCTTTGATGTGCAGCTTCTGATGGGCTAGTTCTGAGGAATCAGCAGGTGGTAACTGAGAAAAGCAGTCATTCTGACATCTAAATTTGCTGATTAAAGGCTGCATCTGCACTTAAAAAATTAAAGAATGTTAGAAGGATTGTAAAGAATTGCTCAGACCAACAGAAAGATACCATAGTATGTCCTGAAAACTTACTGCCAGATTGGCTTAAGTCTGTCACAGTGTTTCAGTGTATGAGAAAGCACACTATAAAAAGACTTTATAAATAGTCTGTTCTGAATATGTCTTTTGAATTGTCATTAGTTTGTTTGAATTAGCATTCTTCTGCAAATTAGCTTAAAAAATACCAGACAATGGAGCTGTCTGTCCTGACTGATCTCAGGGCAGGGATTAGAAAGCGAGCTTGCTGGACATTGTCAGTGTGTCAGCTGCTTTTATTCAAAATCTGCATTCCTCTTTAAACCAAACTGTAACCTTTAATGCTTGGTTAAGGTTTAATACTGGGTTAAGAGGATTTTCTTCTGTGTTAACCAGTTCAATAAGTCAAGCATGCTGTTCAGCTGTTTGAGGGAATTCCCTGGTGACACAAGAGGAGGATACTGTGACATCTGTCACAACTTTGTCTTCAATAACACCATATATGGATGGGTCTTGGTCAGTTTTGGATATCTGTACATGAACTTGCACATAAGGAACTGTCGAGGCTAAACACAGTGTTCTGTCATTGCAGATTTTACTTTCTGTAACTATTACTGTGTGTAGTTTCAGTCTTCTGTGATGGCATTTCTAATAAACCCTCTGTTTTTTGAGATTTTTATGGTATGATTGTTTTCCATTTCTTAACTGCAGTAGCCAATAATTGACAGTAGAAGAAATCATAAACCTGTGGAGTGAGGACCAAGGAAGTGGGAGTCTTACATTTAAGTGCATTCTCTTCCATTTTGTCTGATCTTTGGTTTTTTTCTGGTATAAGAAAAAACTACTATCCAGCATAAGGAAAATGTCAGAACGGAGAAGGACAGTAATGCTAGGTTATATTTGGTAGTGCTTGAAATACAAATACTAGATGCTTTTATGCTGCTTATTTTCTTCAGCTGCACAGTGCAGTCTTTTGACACCTCTGAGTGTAATGAGCTTGTCTTTTCATTTTCAAGTGGAAGTGAAAATATTACGGCAAGAAAGGATACTTAGAGGAACTACTTTGAGTTCAAGACTAGGGAGTCAGTTCTTTGTTCAGAGTTGAGTGAGCAAATTATTTGGGAGCCAAACACTACTTAAAGTATCTGCCTTTTTATGCTTCTAAATAGTTGTAGAAACCTGAGTTGACTGTCAGAACCTAATGTCCATTCTTTGGAACTCACTTCAGATGTGCCTGTTGCCTCCTGGTCTTGTCTGGGGAAACAGTGGACAGTGGCTGTAGTTAACTGTTTTTAGTGTACTAGCTTGTCATCACTACTGCAATGCAGTACTATCCAGTAATGTTTCCTTGCATTGTTCCTCTCCTTTTGTAACCGAGTTAAAACAGGTTTCAATATCTAATCCTTACTAAATAGCTCCAGACTTTAAAAAATGCTATGTTTTGGCCTTCCTCCACTATTCAAAATGAAACATAGTCCCAGGATATGGGATGGTTGCTTAAAAGATTTTTCTTCTGGAAAGGTGAATGAGGTTTGATCTGAAAGGAGCTGACTCAATTTCGGCCTTTTCATGCACTTCACTTTTACCCCTGGTAGCAGGGAGGTGAAAAACAGGCAGGTGACTTAGCAATAACGCTTTGCCTTGATAAAAAGTGCAAGCAATCAGCTCTTCCCCTCCACTCCCCCTGCTCCAAAAATGCTGGTTTTCTCCCTTATAACACCATTATTATGTATTGGTTGAAACCGGAACTACTGCTGCAGCTCTGTTTCTTGGGTTTCTCAGTCTAAACATGCCAGTCATACAATAATATGATATTAAAGACATGTTTTTCCTTAGGAGATTCTGTATTTTGAGATCTGCAGCATACTCAAATGTACTAAGTAAAAGAAATCATTCTGAACTGGAAGGCAGAAATAGCTGAGCGAACACTAACCTTTTCTGAAGCACCTGGTCTGCTCAAACTATAAGATCACTTCTAGAGCTGAACATGCTCTATTCACATTTACTGTCTAGATTGGCTAATGTATAGCCCACCCAGACTGAACAACTTCCCCTGGGGAATTTTTCTTGTGCACAAAGATGGCAAGTATAATGTATACAACTTAGGAGTGGAAAGCAATGCTTTATTGAAAGGTGTAGTTAACTAGGAATTCTATGATTCTATGTTAGGCCTAGCTAAATGTTAATATGCCCTTCATAAGACACCCAGAGAATCATGAGAAAGAACCTGGACTCAGACTATGGCAACAAAAATGCTCAAGTAAAGACTTGGCCTAACTCCTTGGGAGGTAAAATGGGTACCCAGATAGGGTGGGAGAAAGAAGCTCAAATCATTCTGTCAATCATATATGAGAATTTCAGAGGCTTAGAAGTAATTTGTAATTTAAGCTAGGTATACTTGTTCATTTTTATAAAAGGCAGTTGTAGTTCCATATTGTATTTTTTAGCCACTAAGATTTGCTTCAGATTTGCCATGTTAAAAGATTCATTCATGAAGTGATTACCTCATAAATGTTTTCCACTCACAAAGCATTTTTAACGCAAATGACAGCACAACTAACAGCTCTAGCTTACTTCAGAAGAAAGTCTGTAGCTGGCACAGTCGCTGGTCCCAGGTTGCCCAGTTGGAGAATGGCAGTCTGCAAGCCCTGTGGATCTGAGTGGAACCATTGGTGAGCTAAAATGTCATCACCAGTGAATGGAGTTCGTAGACCTCACAGTCAGTAGTTAATGACAACAGATGCCAAATTCAGCATGTGGCAGGCTGCTAAGCAAAATGACAGTGCCTTGTTGCTGCTCTGGCTGAGGTGCCAGAGTTCTTGCTGGTACTTGTAGGTTGGGATAAAGACACCGTAATAAGGCAGAAACTCTGTAATAGGACAGAATTGAAAATGACAGTAAAAGAATTAAAATACACAAGACAAGTGATGCCCTGCTAGTTCCCAAGCAGTGGAACTGCTTTTCACCAGCTTTACATGTTGAGCACAATGTACGGTATGGGATATCCCTTTGGCAGTGGGGGTCACTGTCCTAACCTTAATCCCTTCCAGTTTCGTGTGCCCGTCAAGCCTGCTTCACAGCTTGGTGGTGTGAAAAGCTGGAAGTCCTTGACTTAGTGTAAACAGTGCTTAGTAACAGCTAAAACATCAGTGTGTTGGCATTGCTGTCATCCTAAATCCAAAACAGTGCTGTACCAGCCACTGGGAAGAAAATTAACTCATCATCCCAGCATAAACCAGAGAAGCAGAGCGAAAACACCTCTTGTCTCCCATTTCCATGCTCAATTTACTGCAGGAACTTCTCCCTGCCTTGCTATTGTTGCAGATTATATTCACTCCCTTGGAGTGGCATGATGGGTGGTGGGGGTGGTGGTATTGTGGTCAATATGTAGAAGTTTTACTCTCCTTCCTTCCTTCTCCCAGTGTTGGTTTGCTTTGCTCCAGCCCAGGTCCGCCACAGGCTGCAGAGCCTATCTGCTGTGGTGTGGATTCTCTGTAGGAAATGCTTGCTCGGCCATGGAACTTCTCCTCCTCTGGCCCTGGTGTTCACTCTGCTGCTTCTTGCCCTTTTGTATTCCATTTTCATCTGCCTGTGGTGTCCTTTCTCTTTCTTGAATACATTTTTGCTGATGCACCGCCACCTTGGCTGGGGCTCGGCTGTGCTCTGCAGTGTGTCCACTGGCCTGGCTGGACCTGCCTGTGTCTGCACTGGGAAACAAGCTTCAATGGAGGTGGTTGTTACTACAAACTACTGCAGCTCTCCCTGCATAGCGGCTCTCTGACAGGAGTAACTCATGCTGTTGTGGTCCCCCCTGCACATCTGTGCTCAGCGTGGCCTCGGGAGACAAAATGAGAGGAAATGGTGTCTTGTAGTTCTGCTATTGAACCCACATGGGATTCAGTAATGCCTGTTCAGATGGGCTTAATAATGCTTCTCTGCCTTTGTAATTGTAGTAAAAGGTCTGGGGATCTTGAATTATCATAGGATAAAAACATTTAGAAAACTTCTTTAGTAAACCTCCAAAGGCAGCACTCTGGGGATAGAGCACCCCTTCTTTGCCAGTGTTTTAACGGATTGCAATTACAGCTGATGTGGTGTTGCAATACTGTGAAGGCAGATGCGACAGGAAGGAAGTATTGCATAGTTCTCTATTCTGAAATGGATAACGGCTTTGTGGCCTTCTTAGGAAAACACCTGATTTTTTTTTCCGTGAGGATTAAATCCTCTAGTGCAGAGATGAAGAAGATTCACAAATAATTGCACTTAGCTGTTAAAACTTTTCTGCATACAGTAAATGTGGGCAGTTGCTCTCTGCACAGCATAGCAAATGGCACATATCTTACCCTTTTTGTGAGGTCTGGACACTTTGTATGTCTGCATTTAAAACTATGTCAAAGCAATTAAAGGTAGTCTTAATCTTGGCTGATGTACTGCATCAAAACTAAGACCATAGTCATAAATATGAAGTTTAAGAGCATGGTTTTGCAGGTTCTGCTGTTGTAGAATTGAATGTTTATCCTAAAATTAAATTTATGGTCATAGTTTTTCACTGTTAAATGCAGCCCTGCATGGAGGTAGACGCTAGTAAATTTCCAGTGACAAGATATTTACTGAGAAAAAGTTGTGTATACTCAGAAATCGATAACAGATAAAATCCTCTTTTCACTGGATCTTCACCACACACAGGCTAGACTGGTAGGGAATAAAAGGACACTCCTGTTTTTTTATTTGTCTGAAGTTCTGCAGTGACTTGAGTCAATGAAAGGCAATACTCAGCCTTTCCTCTTTACATTTAGAGGAATGAGGTGGGTCAGGTCCTTGGCCTAGGAACAAATGAATCCAGCAAGTGATCTGGGACCAGTTTGGGTTATGTTAATTTTAGGGTCTTGTGAGCAAAAGTACTGGCATGAAGAGGCAAGTCAGGAAGGTCTATGAGGTTAAGTGGGTCTGGGGCAGTGCCAGTTTTCATTGGCTTGCATAGCTGTGGAATTGTACCTAGTATGAACAGTAACAACACATCTTCGTGTGCAGAAGACAGTTTTATTCTGCTGCTGACAGGAACAAAACCAGAATTCTTACAATAGTAGTTTCCACTGTGTGCTTTAGCTACACAACTTCATGTATTTAATGATCTTGTAAAGCAGTCAGAATGTGGCTCAGTTTGCAGTGTAACTTTAAAACCATACCACTCGTTTCCTAGTACACTAACCTGATAGATATGAAATCTTAGCAATTTTAATGCTACTGTGCAAGGAAGCAGTAGGTTCTGAAGCAGTTCAAATTTCCAAATGTAAATACAAATTATTAATTTTATTTGCTGTTGTGTATATCGGTAAGACCTTTTTCCAAAGATGTGCTTCTGTCCTTTCAGCAGTCAGAAATACAGATAACATTTAAGAATTGTTTTCTGCACAAATAATTAAAAGAAAATAAAATACATAAATTAAAAATAAGATACAGATCAATTTTATGTTAACTTTTTTTTTTTAAGCTACAAAACCTGTCCACAAAAGCCGATGTGGCATGGCTGTCTTTGAGTTTCTGTAAAAAAAAAGTCTCAGACAATGACATGAACTTTTGAAGGCTACGTTAACATGAGCATTAAAGTTGGCAAAAAAGTCAAGTCAGTAGGAGTATTTGGTTTAGGAACCAAAGATGTAATGCTCTTCTGCTTCCTTTCACAATTACATTGTGCTTACAAGTTCATAGGAAAATAAAATTATGGCTTTGTCATTTGAATTGTTCAACAGTATCGAGTGTGGGTCAAGTGCCTGTTTTTCAAGGGTCTGACTGGAGCCTTTGTAGCAGGATAGGAAAGAAAAGAAGTATTGCTATGAGGACTGGGGAAACCTGTGCAGCTTGGAGAACCTTACAGTCAGAGAAAATGGAAAGGGCAGAGTTAAGAGAAGAGTTTATGTTTGATCTTTCTTTGGCTAAAACTTTGTGAGCAATTTATTAGAGTAACTCAGGCAATGCTGCCTTCTCAACAAAAGTCACTGCCACATGCATCTTGACTTCTTCCTTGCTAACAGCAATGTGCAATGGCTTTTCAGGATGATGATGAAATAGTTAATGTGGATGTGTCGTGTTTGCTTCTCCTGGTCATTACTTTTTTGCCCATTCATATAGACCTCCCTGATTCACCCATTTCTGCCTTCTGGTCAGTGATGAATGGGCTGGCAGGGATGTTTAGCCTAGAATTGCTTTTGATACGTAGCATTTAAACTATTTAAAATTACCAGAAATGGCTGAACAATCAAGATGTAAATAGAAGTGTCTTTTTTTTAATATTGCTTTTCCTTGAGTGAAAATCTGGCCAAGTTTTCCCTGAAATGTTTTGGTTGTTTTCTTTTGCAACACTGGCACTCTGGTATCTTTGTTTTTACAGGTTTTACATCTCAAGTGAATTGATAGAAAGACAATGTACATGCAGCTCAAAATGTGGTAGAGTCTTTAAGTGCTTCTTGAAATTACAGTTTCAAATGCTTGAGGGTTTTGTGCATGTGTTGATGATTCTTAGAAAATGTTACCGTCTCATGTTCTAGTACTTGCTGGGGGTGTGGATCTGTCCCCACTCTTTTATGATACCACTGGTCTTCAGTGATTTCATGGTTAAGCCCAACTCTGTCACTTCTTGAAGCAGAATTGTGTACTCGTTTTCCATCAAACCCCCTTTTCCACCAAGGTTGTATGGTTACATGTTGCAACGTCAATTTGCAGGACTAGCTAGTGAAAAAGCACCTAATTTTCCCACTTAACTGCACAACTTTCTGTTCTGTGCTGAAGTATTTATTTATACAGACTCACTGTAATTACACAGTGATTAGCAACTTTATAGTGTGTGCTCATACATAATACAGATGATATATGCTTTTTGAAACTCAGCTGCTGTAAGGTAACAAATTAATGTGGGTCAGATTTTTAGCAGCACTTGTGCAGTGTTGTGTCTCATTCTGCTAATGGGGACAGCCCAAATGCCTCCCTTCAGGAAGGGGTACCATCCGGGATCAGCCAGTCCCTGGAGCATCCCTCCCTGAACCACCAGCCACAAGAACACTGGTAGAGAGAAGCGGGAAATGAAAGCAGTGAGTCTTCCTCATGAAGGCACTCTCTTTCCCTGTTTCTGGAATAGTGTCTTCATTTTTCTCCCACTTTAAGGACAGAACAGTTTGTCCTTTTAAGAGCACTCCTCTGCAAACTGAATAAAAGCGCCTGTAAGTGTTGATATGAAACCACAGTTTTGGCATGATTTCTCTTATACTCTAAAGGCTTCCTGTCTGCTATGGCAAATAACTTTGGGTAAATCACATCACCTTTTTCTGTAAGATGTTTTTCTCTTTACTGTTACATCATTATAAGTGGTGGTAGCTGGAACAGTTACTGCTGCTTCCATTAAGAGATCTCTGCGTTTTGGTATCTCCGAAGTACATCATCCCAGTCCACATTGAAACATCTAAGACTAAGTGAGCTTTAATGTAAGCATGTAAGAAATCTTGAGGCAGCCAGAAGGAAGAATCAAGTTTTTTTAAAAGGTAAGCACTTGCTTGACTATTTTGTTAGCTCCAGTGCAACTTTTCCTCGCTTTGAACAGCCATCTTTCAGCAAGTCAATCAAAACAGCACAGGCAACTGTTGGACAAAGTCCAGAATAAAGGACCAAGTATTACTCGGTAGTAAAATACATTAAAATTTTCAAAATACTGTTATACATGCTGATGAATGCTCCCTCCCTGGCAGTGTTCAAGGCCAGGTTGGACAGGGTCTTGGGCAGCCTTGTCTAGTGTCAGGTGTCCCTGGAGGGATGGTTGGAACTAAATGATTTTAAGGTCCTTTCCAACCCTGACATTCCATGATTCTATGATGTGTTACAATACTTTAAACAGCAGAGGGAGTTTGGAAACATCGAAGCAGTTCAGGGTCTTCTGCTGAGGTCATGGGTGATGGGTAGATAGCAGCTTCATCCAAAAATAAAAAAAGGATCAGCAGGCTATTTGGCTGAATCTAATAATTAACTAACGAGTGCTCTAGAAGCTGGAGAGGGTGCTGAGCTTATGTGTTACAATGGCTGCTGTGAGGCAAAGAGTTATGCAAAGCCACGAGCTGGACAATTCAAGGTGGTAGGAATGAGTCAAAGACACAGGCATCAGCCCACTAACAGCATGGCCCGAGACATGAGTGTTGTGTCTGGGGGATTTTGCTCTCAGCCAGACTGCTCATTTACAGACTGGTATCAGCAGGGAGACATTGTGTTGGGTAGCTGTGGGAGGCAGAAAGAAACTTAAATTGTGAATGCTGACAAGTAATCACCACAAGTAATCGTATTGCATGTGCAGGGTGAGGGTCTGGAACTGAACTTTGGAACTCCTGAGTACAAGCCTGCTGCTTGCTGTGTGACTGCTTGTCAGACCTGAACTAAGCAAAATCTTACCACTAACAAATAGGCAGGAGCTGGTGAGCAGGGTGGTCATGCTTTGTGCTTTTGCATGTAGATTATCACACAGGAAAGCAGGAGCTGGGAGAGTGGAAAGAAGGTGAACATCCTGCAGGGAGAAAAGATGTTGGCTGGGGAAGAGATCCTGGAAATGGGAGAGTTACATGGAGCCAAACAGTGGGGAAGTCTGGGCGCCTGGTCTGGAGGTGGTGAACAGCTGCGGAGCAGGGAGCCAGCAATGCTATTCCCAGAGGCCATCTCCTTGATAAGACAGTCTGGTGTGCCTACCAGGGGGTGAGATTGCTGGTTAGGGTGACAGCTCAGGTATCACTGGTTATAAAATCAACCTCTGTATCCCGATCTGCAGCTTGTCTTGTGTGTGACAGTATTGTAGGATGAACACATTCACTGTGTCTTACGGATCTCTTCCTGAACTGGGGCCAAGGAATCTGGATGACATCTGTATTGATTAAGATATTAAAATGCAGGATCTGTTCTGGAGGAGTGTCTACTTAGAAAGGTTAGAGCTCAGTAAGAGGCATGTTACTGGAAGCCTTGGATTTCCATGTCCTAGCACATCAATATCTCTCTCAATTGCAGCATTCCTTCTAATTCTCATTCCTTTTGCTCCTTTTTATGTTGCTGATAGCTCATTGTTCTCTTAAGTCAATAACAGAATACATTTGTTAGATTTTAAATGGATCATAAGTCCAGTTGTTTCTCTCAGTGCTGATGCCCTAAATAATACATGAGGTGCAAGCGTGTGAGCGATCCTCGATGACAGCTGTTGCCCAATACGCTTGCTTCATGGTGTATGTTCTTGCAATTTAATGGCATGTTGAATTGGCTCATCTGCCGACAGAGCAACGTGCCGTGTTGCTCTGTAGTTAATGTAGGCAATATTTAGCGCCTTGTGAAAGTACTGCTAGGTTTTTGCCCCCCAAATGGCTTTAAATTGAAAGAGGGACATTTAGGTTAGGAGCTAGGCAGAAGTTCTTCCCTGTGAGGGTACTGAGGCGCTGGCACAGGGTGCCCAGAGAAGCTGTGGCTGCCTCATCCCTGGCAGAGTTCAAGGCCGGGCTGGATGAGGCTTGGAGCACCCTGCTCCAGTGGAAGCTGTCCCCGCCCGTGGCAGGGGTTGAGACTGGATGAGCTTCGAAGTCCCTTCCAGCCCAGCCCACCCTGCGATGCCCCTGGCAGGCACCCCTGCGTCACCCGGCG
>JANRGW010011547.1:0-45988 GCA_024733675.1 Psilopsiagon aymara
ATTAGAAAGAAAGAAAGAAAATTAAAAAAAAAATAATAATAATAATCAGGGAAGTAGTCCAAGCAAGAACATAAAAACCAGAGATGATGGCGTAGAAAAATACATTCAGACAATCCTTTCAGCTTTGAGTCACCCCCTGACACCTTTCAGGTATGTAAGGTCTTAACTCAGAGATTAATCTGCGAGCTGCTGAGCAGGAGATGGACAAGGTGGCCTGGGAGGAGCCTTCCCCACACCAAGCAAGATCTTCTGATAATCCCCGGTAGAGAGCGAAGGAGGAAAGTTGGACAACATATTTGCTCAGCCCTTGGGCGATAAAGCCAGGGGGAGCAGAGGGCTGCTGCTGGTTATGATAAGGCTGCTCTATGAATGTTGATTATCAGCCTGGCTGCAGCTTGCTAATCCAGATCTCTAAGTCCATAACCCTTTTCCTGACCCCATAAGGCCCTCATATGGGGTCCAGGGTTTTTTGAGACAGGCCTTCATGTTATGGATGTTTTGTGATACATCCAGGCACACTTGCTAGCCTAGTTTCCTAAGGAAACTGGGTACACATAGTCACAGCATCCATCTGTCCATCCCTTTGCAAATCATTTCCAAACCTGTTAATCCATTTTACATCCAAAAGAAACAGAAGAGATCCCCTACAGAGAAATCACTGGGTACCACAATGTCATCTTCCCTGGTGAAAGCAGACAGGGGAGACTTCTTTCTGACTCAGAGGAATAGCAAGCAATTGGAATTTCTCCCTTGTTTAACTCTGGAGAAACCACACAGATAAGAAACTCCATGAAGAGCCCAAACACAAGGAAAAAGTAGGGGCTTAGGGCTTAGTCTTGCAGGTCATGGGATAGCTTATTTTCACTACACAAGGAAAATTCAATAGGCTGGAACAGAAGCAGCTATTCTTGATGCAATCAAAACTCACCCTCAGACATGTGATGTTGCAGGAACGCATTTTTTCTGCTCTTCTCAAGTTCCAATGACATTCCCAGCTCACAGGAACAGGAATATTGTGGGATCAGGGCTTGGCTGATTATTTTTATTTCTTTCCAAGATGTTCATCTTTGTTTGCCACCAAATATTGCCTGGAGACCATCCAAAGCTTTCCAAGAGCAGTGCCTTCCTTGAGCATGCATGCCTTGCAGCTTTTCCATTCTTCTTGATGTTATAAAACTGTCTTGTAAAAGCAAAATTAAAGGCTTGACTACTGGCCACAAAGCCCTTACCATGGACATGTTTTCTGTAGTATGCAACTACAAGAAGAGGAAGGAGGGTGGAAGGGGGGAGAGAGCATTATGTATTAAACTTCCTCATAAATCTATTAAAGGTATTTCATCACTTCCCGATATTCCTCTATAAAAGCCACTCAGGTACATTTACAAATTATAAAATTAGTTTTATGTGCAAGGTCCAGCTAACGGCACAGCTAAATCTAGGGAGCATGAAGATTAGATGCTTCTCCCTTCCTTGTGGTGGAATTTATTTTGCAGCATCCCTGTGCAGAAAGCAGCATCCATCCTAGGGTAAAATATCTTCCCTCCCAAGCCAAAGCTTTCAAAGGTCAAAAGAGGTTTCACCACAAACTGGAGAGTTTTGGAGAAGCCATGCCTGCAGGGAGCAAACAGACCTGGATGGCTCAGAGGGACATTTGTGATCCACAGAAATTAAGAGTTTCTGGTAAATCTGGAACGCACACTGGAGAACTTAAATTCCATGCAAGATACTTTAAGCGTGTGTTAGGGAGGGAGAAGTGTGCAATGCTGAGAATTTTCAAGAAAAGGGACAATTTTCATTATTCTCGTAAAACCAGTGTGTGTGCCCCACACTGTGCTTTCAGCAGAAGACTGTGACAGTGGTAACCAGTTAAGAGTCTTACGTTGCATGGGCTCATTGTGCGATGGACCAAGGACATAAGATACCTAGCAGCTGTATTACATGTACTTGGTACCTTGCCACATTGTTCAGAGAAACATTGGGCAGCACCAACCTTGTTCCCAGTGGTCTCCCATTTCTTGGCTACAGCCTAAGGCACTACTCAATACAGCTATCTGGAAGAGTGCTAAAAGACCCATTACAGAGACAGGATCAGCATAAATATTAATTCAGCACAGCACAACTGCCAGGGAAGGAGTGATGTACTTGAGTCATTCCTGCACAGGGCCAGCATCTCTCCTGGCCAGCTCTGTGCTTCATCCCTGCTCACATTCCATCCCCAGGCCCAGTCCCTCTCCAGACACCCCAGGCATTGCATGGGGTGCAGAAAGAGGCTTGATGTTGCTTACCTGGTCCACGGGGATGCTGCCTGCTTCTCCATGGCAGCCCAGCAGTCCAGGCATGCAAGGAGGGATCCTACAGCAGAGCAAGGTCAGCCCCTCGTGAATTTGGCTACTTGCTAATCCTCACAGTACTGGGGATCAGCATTGCAGGAGAGGGAGAAAAAACCCACAGCAGTTCTCCCATTTAATACCAGAGGAAGAAACAAAAGCTAATCAGCATCGAGCACAGGCAACATGAATGGAACAAGCTTCTGCAAAGCACGTTCTCAGCTTTAGTTCTTTGTTCCCTTTAAAAAAAATAATATATAATTTCCCTCTGTAGCATATTAATCACCACAAGTCAGCCTCAGGAAGAGTTATCCATGGAGCTGTGCAGGGACAGCGAGGACACTGTGTTATAGCACGATTATTTACTTTTATAACCCTTACAGAAACAAGAGATAACCACATTAGAAAAACTTGCTCGCACACATCAGCAGCGACTGCCTGATTCATTCCTGCACCCTCTCATTTGTGCACATGTGCTAAAAGAGCTGATGCTCTGGTTGCTACTGTGAGAGCCTCACAAAATAGCACTGGCACCACACAGGGGTGGCTTTGGAGGCAGCCAGATTTGGAGGGTGTGTTTTAGTGGGTTTGCCTTTCAGAGGACTGAGGGATTTCTGTGCACTGAAAAGTGACACACAAGGGCTCAGGACTGGAAGCCACCCAGGGTTGCCCTGTGCTTCCAGGGATGTCCATGACATTGCTTGGTGGCACAAGACAAAGCGGCTTGTGCAGCAGGATTCTCAGAGCCTCCTCATTGCTCCTGTTGGGTTTTCCTCTCCAGCAGGCATCGGTCACAAGCAGAAAGCCTCCTAAGCGGTTCCCAGCAGCAAGCTTTCCAATGATTCAAGTCATTGCAGGCCAAGAGCAAGCCTGCAATACACTGAGAGCCTCTCCTAACAACCACCCCCACCTGACCCACAGCTCCAGGCATGATGCATCCCTTGAGCAAACAAATGAACAAGCTCTCTTCTGCACAGCCCTTCTCTTCTTCTCCCTGCCCCCTGATGCATGGCTGAAGTTAGCTCTGAGCGGGGCATTTATTTCCCTGGCTTCTGGCACTGGGACCATACCCAGAGGCCAAGCACCAGAGGCAGCTACTGCGCCTCTCTGCCTTTTGAGTGAGGCACTGCAAGTTTCCAACAAATTCACCAGCAACAGCCATGCCCGAAGTGGCTTCACCCCATCAAGTCCAACAGTGCAGTCTGGAACCTTTTCAACAAATCAAAATAGAATGTGGGGAAAACAGAACAGTTACCTCCATCTCTACTGTGATGAGCCAAACCCTGAAGTGAAAGTGCTTTACATGCCCGACTTCCATTTGGCCCTGAACCTGTGGTCTTGCACCCTCCAGGGCCATCTTACATGTCTGCAGCACTCTGTGGGTCACATGATGATCTACAGATGTATAAAGAAGTCTTTATTTATAACTTAAGAGTCACAAAACGCAAATCAAAAGCCCAAATAACGCAAGATCAACCATGGTCTGTACTTACCTAATCAAAGGCACCCAGGCTGCAAAGCTCCCTATGAGCACTGGTTTTGTTTGGAACATTAAATATTTTATTAAAAGCATCTTCTGTGCAAAATCAACATGAATATGAGTTTGTTATAACTTTAATCTTTCCAATAATAGGTCTTTAAAGTTCATTTTAGGCTGAAAAAGATAATACTGAGTTATGAATTAAGGTGCATGGGGTTTGTGGTAGTGGGGGAGCCACAGGGGTGGCTTCTGTGAGAAGCTGCTAAAAGCTCCCATGATGTCCAACAGGGCCAATGCCAGCAGCTTCACAACAGACCTGCTGCTGGACAAGGAGGAGCCCAACGGTGATGGTGGCATTGCCTCTGGGGTAACATGTTTAGGAAGAGGGGTGGGGAACAGAAACTTCATCCAGAGACAGGAATGGGAATATGTGAAAAGAAACAGCTCTGCAGGCGCCAGGGTCAGTGCAGGAGGAGGGCAGGAGGTGCTCCAGAACACAGTGAGGAAGGCTGTTTCCTTGCAGCCCATGGAGATCAATGGCAGAGCAGACCCAGTCAGGGTCAACCCACCACACAAGGCCTTAAGAGGTGATAGGCAACAAGGAATCATTGCAGAGAGTGTGCTCCTGATTTGAAGTCTTAAACATACTCTAAGAAACAAAATCTATCCACCCATCAATATGATTAAAAGACTGCAAGTTCCCTTAAACTCACCCAGCCACCTCATGAATCTGCTGGTTGGAAAAGCGAGGAAAACCGCAGTCTTTTATCACTTACTTCTTCAAACTAGCAATTTAAAAATAAGCATAAGCCCTTTTGCTGCTCCTGGGACATGCTAATGGGAGATATATCTGTGCAGTGAACAGGGAGAAAACTTCAAAGCCTTCTTCAGCAGGGGTCTTGAAAAGCCCAGGTCCATAGTACCTATCCTGTCGCCCACAGGCTACGTGTCACCTCCCCTCCAGATGCAATTCCTCCAGCAGCCTCTGTGCCATCAGTTTTCCTGTGTTCCCTGTCATGCAAAAAGGGATCCAAGATACCTCCAGGATCTGTCACACTGTTCAGAAGTTATTGCACGACACTCCTCTTTCTGTACTAGCAGAGCCTGCAGGCTGCTCTGATGTTGCTGTCTTTCCCATTTCTCCTGGTTTGCACCAGCTTATTCTCCATTTTCAGAGCAGCAAAAATTCAAGCCATGCTCCATGGACACATCCTGCACCCCAGCAGATGGTTACAGCTCAGATGCCTGAGATGGGAGGACTTCCCCAGCTGGACCTCTCCCCTGGGTCTGCAGGTGATCCAGCAGACTGCCGGTTTAAATGGTTTCCATGAAGGATCCTTTAAGCATTCCCAGGTCAGGGGGGAGAAAAAGCCTGACTCACCTGAAAGGAGAGAAGCCAAAGGGATTTAAGTGCATACTTATCATTAGGCATGCATGTAATGTTTTCCTGCATTAGAGCCTGGCTGACCAAACGAAAAAAGCAAATATTTACTGCAATGAAAACGTCAAATGCTTGTGGCTTCGCTTTTGCCTTTTTGCCTTGTTTTTTTGTTCATTCCAACCAATTAATAACCATGTAACTTTGCATTTTGGTTTTTGTGCAGGAGGTGGGGAGATTCTGAGGCAGCTCAAGACAAAGTTTTGCTTTTTCTTCCATAAAAGAAAAAAACCTTAAAGCAGGGAGGAAATGAGGAAAAACCATTCACCAGGGAAGTGCCAACCATATTTTTAAAGTCAGCATTAGCTTCACTTTGGCTCCAAACTTGCTTCAAAAAGACGTCAAGGTATCTCATTTCAAAAATGCACAAAGAAGTGGTGTGATTTTTTTTAAATTGCTACTTTCTGTTGTATTTTTTTTGTTGACTTCACCACAAACCATTTCTGCTGACCTGAAACCCAATTTTTCAACAAATGCATTTATGTAAGCTTAAAAGGAAAAAAAAGTAAGTCTAGTTCTTTAGCTTGTATTTGTGTAAAACCACTAATTTTTAGTTGTTGGCTTTCTACTAGAGATAATCACACTAAATAAAAGGATGAATAAAATGATTCTTCTCACAGGTGTATCAGAAGACAGAAAGACCAATATAAGAAGACAGTGTATCAGAAAAGGAAAAATATAAAGCGTGTATAGATACAAACCACTAGAAATATTTGTAGAAACAGCACTGGCGTCAAGACTGGAATTGTGGCGCTACCAAACCCCTTTTTGCATTTAGTTTTCACATCTCTTGGCATTGCATATGTACTCCCTGTAATTGAAAAGCCTCAAATTAAGGAGCCTAATTTTATCTGGAAGAGCTTGGAGTGACCTCAAGAACAAGTGCTCTTAGCTTGGAGCTTCTTTCCCTCTTAGTCCCCTGGGTAACCTGTCTCCAAGGCCTGAGGGATGGCTGCTTCATTTCCTCATTAAATAATCCTGACTCATGAACACATCAGAAAACTTGCTTTGTGGCCTTTGACAGTTTACCTCTATAAAGGCAAATTTTATCAAAGAAATCATTTTCTGCAAATCATTCACATGGCATTACTCATGTTTGTCCCTTCCTCCCAGCCTCACAGAAGCAGCTCCAGTAATCTGTATTATTTTCATTGCCTTCCCCTGATACCTCCATCTATCTTGGCTGAGTGAACTTGCAACTTCATCTCATCTTCCTGCAGCAGCAGATCAAGACATAACTGCTTGTCCTGGCCAAGAGGAATGGGTTTACATACAATTTTCCTCTTTTTCTCTTGCAGACAACCTAAATGCCACTAATATCCCAGTCCGGGCTGGCTCTTTGCTTTCGGAGGGGTCTGATCAACAAGGAATAATGGATATGAGCACATGATTGGAAGGTAGAACCTTATTGATTGTATTCACCTCCATTGCTCGTGTTTGTATAACTCTGACTGGTCTCTCCTTCCATTCTGATCCTTTTCTTAAACCAACCAAACTACTTACAGGCATCTCTCATGCCCATGCATGTGGCCCTTTAAGCCACATGCAAAGCAAAGCACTGAAGAAAGATGAGCGTGATAAAAATGCTGTTAAAGGTAATTTTAAAGTTGCTCAAACTTGCACACTTCTGGGCCCATGAGCAAGTACTTTCTTGGGTTACATCCGAAGGTGAGAAAACAGGTTTTGAGGGACATTTCCAAGCAACAGATAAATGTCCAAACACCTGGTATTGCACTCCCCTACTCCCCCCAAACCCTGGTGTGTTTCTGTACATTTATATCTGGTTGCTTAGCAGGGAAATGCTCTTTCTGAGCTGTCTACACTGTCTATTTTCTTCTGACATAAATATGAATTAAAGTAATGGCCCAGTATGATCTTCCCAGGAAAAAGTGCAGATTACATCAATGTGACCCATTAAAGCAAACTTAAATACCCACTGATGGTTCATTATTGCAAGTTACTTTCCTTCCTAATGTAGAATTTATTCAATATATTGGAGAAAAAAAAAATGTCTCCAGGAAGGCATTGCCTGTGCACCGCATTAATAAGAAGGGACAAAGCAAGGGATGGGTTTGACAAGTTGGAAGAGGAGTCTCTATTTTCCCAACCCCACTGGATGAATTAAAATACCCCTCCTGAAGGGTATGTAGGTCAAAGGGAAGATTTTAACTAACAAACTTCCGAAGGAGCAAGGACATTCTTATCATATGCAGCAAAATATCATGCTGTGTGATACATGAGAAGACGACACAGGTAAAATACAGTGCCTGCCTGAAAATGCCCAGATACCCAAGAAACCTGAAGGCAAACCCATCACCTGTTGTGTGTAATCCATATAGCAACCTGCATAGGACTGTATTTGGGAGCAGTGGATAACCACTTATGGGAAAGGAAAGGTGCTCCCACGTCCCAGCAGTGAAGGGACTTCCCATACAGAAGCGGCCAGTGCCTCATGTGTGATTCGTACATGATATCAGATGTTACCACCTATTTAGCCGGTAGGTTTGTGGATGCCTTTTTAATACTTTTACCCCACTGCAAGGCAAGAAACAGCATGCTGAGTTGCAAACTGGATTTAGTTGCAAAAGGGAGGGTGGAGGGCTCCCCAAAGCACTGCTGTTCATTCCCTTCCTCATCTCCTGAGCAGAAAGCAGTAACAGAAGAAAGCTGTGAGGCTCTTCCAGCTCAGGGGAGATGGGACTTCATGAGCTGTAAAAAAGCCTCTGTCTCCCTTTATTTTACACTTTGCCTCTGCAACCTGAATCTGAGTTTATAAACATTTTTGCTGTGAATCCAGTCTAGAGGGATTTTTCTTCTTTGCACCTATATGATTCAATAATAATAATAAAAACAACCAAACAAAAAACAAAACAAACCAAACAAAGCAAAAAAGTAAACAAACAAAGAAAGAAAATCACAACCATCTGGAGAAAGAGGAGCTTTGCTGTGGAAATTAAAACTTCTCAAATCCAAGGCTGAGAGAACACGTATGCTTAATGGCTTTTTTCCCTTGCAGGCAGCACAGGGCCAAAGATACATATCCAATAGTGAACTGCCAGCTGATGGCTCTGAGCTATACTGGTTAACCATCCTACGAATGGTCACACCAAAGACTGATTTTAGCTAACTTCCAGTTCATGCCACCTTGCGCTCAGGAACAATCACAGCCAAGGAAACCAATGCAGGGGAAGAAGTGAGGAGGCTGCAACCATACCACTGGGTCCTGTCACAGTTCAAAGCCCAGAAGCATCACTGGAGATCAGCAAACTCTAAAGGATCAAGCAGAGCACAGGGAACCTGCATCCCTCCCACACTCCCTCTATCTCCTCTACCTTCAACTGGGGAGGGCAAAGCAGCAAACAGCACTGCCAGCTTAGAAGGAGAATCCTTCATTCACAGCCTGGCACATCACCTTGCCCATTGCAGCAGGCTAATTGTCTCCTGCACTCCCTGGGATCCACAGATCTCCCAGAGACAACCCTGCACTCATAAAGTTAGGAGTGAGACATGCTACGGAGCCTGTGCTACACAAACCCTTCCCTTAATAAGATGGCCCTTGCACTCCAAAATCTGCCCCAAAGGGCCAACAGGCTTCTGTGGATACCTCTCATGCTACATATATCAGAAGGTTCCCAGGGAAGAGAACCTTGAATCATTCAGAGGAGTCCAGGCAGCTTGTGGGCTGCAGCTGCAAGGTGAGAAGTGGCACATCTTCCATTCTGTTAATTCATGATATTGACAAAACATAAAATATTAATGCCAGAGAATACAGAGTTCTCTTTCAAGAGATTGATTTGCAAAGGTTGGCAGTGGGTCCTCTGCCGTACAGAACAGGTCAGGCAAAAAGCCTTCAGCGTCAGGCAGAGGGTTTTGTGCCAAGAGGCAAGGCTTGCCTTTTCCCTCCTCAGCCTATGGGCTCCTGCTTGCAGGGGCTTTGCACTGTGCCCACCCCAGCACAGTGCAAACAGGCTCCCAGAACATCATGGGTTGGAGGGGCCTCAGAATGTCATCTCTTCCCACTGGCCCAAAGCAGGCAATCCTTTTCAAGCCAATCTGCCAACACCTCCCTCAGATGACACCCCATGGTGTCACACTCTTCCTCCCCATCAGCACCCACTGGGAAACAGGGGACACCTGGCCAGGGGGATAGAGTGTAGGGAGCCAAGATCAAATTGAAGCCTTCCTTTTTTTCCCCCAGACAATTCCAGTTGCGTCAGCTGCTTTATTTGCTCCAGCTTCCTTCCAACTTTCTGTATTCTTCATGCATCTAATTAATGATTCATTAATATTCTTGGAGCAGAATTCTCTTCCCATCTATAAAGTGGATGTGCCAATTCTTCGCCCTAATTTTAAACAACATATTTTGTTTAAGCTTTCTGCAGAGAAAACAGCTTGATACCAAAGACTTTTCTGTCTCTTCACAAGACAATTATTCAGAAAGTTATCAGCAAATCTTAACGCACCTTCATCTGTGAGGAGGATTTCTCACACCACTGCTACACAGTCCACCCACCTATAGATGCGCATAGGACTACAATCAATACATGTTAATTAAGCTGTAGCCCACTCCAATTAAAACTATAGGCTCTGAAGGACAGACATTTATTTTTGTCAGTAAATTAATTTAAGCATTCATTAATTTTAACTTTAATTTTTTAATTATATAGCACTTTAATGATAAATAATTCCTCTCATTACAGGGGAAACATATGGAAGAGAAAGATAAAATGGGAGAGACTTGGACCCAGTGAGGAATATGTTCTACCGCACTTCCTTCTCTTTCGACACATCAGCAACCCCATTTATGTCAGCAAACTGGGCTCTTTTGAAAATTTGGCTGGCGAGTGCAGTGCCGAAATAAGAACAGAGATTCCTTGAGTATCTCACCTCCCTCTCTGCTGGGAACATGAAAGCTCGGCTGTGAAATCTGTGTTTTAGAATAGCTAAAACTTTGTACATGCTACCAAAATAAACACTTTTTCTATGGAAATAAAAATATTACCATGTTAACAGTTTCTTTAATTTATATAGAAAAGGGTAGGTTGTTTTATAGCTTTCCCTTAACCCTTTCTGCACTTATCCCAGGCAGAGAACACCGACTTTTAAAGTGAGGTTTGCGCAGTGTCCTGAGCTCAGAGCTAAAACTTTCCCTGGCTTGGGTATGGCAGTTAACTAAATACGGAGCAGACCAGCAATATATTGGGCCTCATTCTCCCAGTTGACGCTGCACGGCAAATGATGTGGGCTGATCCAAAGAAGGGCTTTTTCTTAACCCTCAATGTCTTCATCCCAAAGGACTGCCCAACAGCTCACCTGTCGGTCTATCACGCCTGTGCTGCGAATTTTCTCTGCCCTATCTCAGTGCAAAACTAAGCAAACATACCAGTCTTTTCCTTCTGCGTGAAGCAGAATGCAAGGTTATCTTGCATCCTAAAATGCTCTCTCTGAGAGCTTTTCACACTGCCAAGCACATCCACAGAGTATTTCCCATAGCTGGGATGCTGTATAAATAGCAGCACTGCGTACCAAGACTCCTCCACACAGACATACAGTATCCTGCCTGGGACCTGTCAAATGCCAAAAATCAAAATAGATTAACTGAATAAATTATTCAGTGGAGAGTACCTTTACTCCTCAAGGGCTGCACTGGACTGGTAAGAATTGGTCAGCTTCACAGCCGATGGTGGCAAACAAACAGCAAAACAAAGCTGTTCAGTGAATAGACTAACTGGCAAAAAAAAGAGCTACAAAAGCACCAGGTATAAGCCCCTGGGGAGCTCTAGACCTGCAGTGCAATTACAGCCTCTTCCTACCATATTTCTTCCCTTGAAACAACTTAGTCCTCTTCACAGCCTGGTTTTGCAGCTATCATTGCAAACCACTGATGCTGCTTTTTTAGGATACAGTACCTGCTACAAACTCCTGGGAGACAGAGAGAGACAGCCCCTCTCTGAGTCCCATTGCAGAGGTCTCATGGCAAGTATGATGCACAGGCACCATTAAGACAAACACGTCTCCAGTGCCTTTTATCCAGCTTAGCCCAACAAGGACCTCCAGAGATAACCCAGGACTCACCAAAACCAGGGAAGTCATAACTACTCACACACACTAAGCAGAGCAGAGCATCCCAGACTTTTCAGAGCCAAAATTCGCTTTTTTTCAACTCCTCTGCCTTTTGAGATACCCTGTCTCACACTGTGTCACCCTCCCACAGTGCCAAAATTAACTGTATTCCCTTTACTCGATCCATACCCTTCCCTACCCATGAAGAACCATCCCTAGCACAGTGGCTTTGCTGAAGCTGAAGGGATTTCTCCTGCAAGGAGGAGCCCTGCTGCCTACAATTCCATGTATCAGTATAAAAGCAAGCAGGAGATAACCCAGTGTTTGAGCATGTAGGGATGCAGATCAACAGCTTGGAAAGCCTCTTAATCAGGAACATGAAGTACCTATGTAACAGAGAAGGTTCAGTCGAAAGGGGAATGAGGCCGCAAGAGAGAAATGATGCAAGATACCGCTTTACTAGCAATCTTCTGTTTACTTAACTACTGTACATATTTGAGTGTTTAAAAAAAGTATTTCTCCCCATTTGTCTATTAGTTCTTCTTCCATCCAGCTGCGCTGCTGAATTCCCATATTTATGACATCAGTGCACGTTGCTATAGAGATAATTAATTAATGCAGCATAATAAAGTCAGCTATTTTATTACTTTGCAAGTTAACACAGGACTGGAAACAGAATGGGGAGGACAGAAAACCATACTTCTACAAAGCAGTACTTCTAACCATCCTTCAAGCACTGAAAGAATGAGCTGGGCCTGAAAATCATTTCCAAAGTACATGAAATGTGCTGCATTTAGTATAATCACTGTCATTAGGAACCCAGACAAGAATGAGAAAAACAGCAATAAAGATGAATGAAGGTTCAACCAAACAATTGCAGATGGAGGAAAGAGTTCCCCAAGCACCCAGCAAAACTCTTCCTCTCAACCTGGCAAAAATGTATCAGCTCACCAGGTACTTGGCCAAAGATAATGCAAGCTATGATGTCCCCTAGGACATCTGGCTAATCCCAGATGCACAGGGCATTTTTCTAAGAGCTCTCCAATACTGGCCACTCCAAAAATCATCTTTCCAGGGGCATCTGTCTTCTATGGAAGAGAAGCTGAAGGCAGCTTAAGAGCAGTTCCTTCTTTTGGGACCATCTGAGAAAGCTTGTTATGAGAAGAGGGTTCAGACAACCTCTTTGTACACCAGAAGACTTGATGTCAAGCTCAGCTACAAGCCAGTGGCCTTCCCAACTGCTCACCTAAGCAAGATTTTCCTGCCTGTCACAGGTGGGCCACACAAGGGAGCAGAAGGTGAGACCAGACACTTTCACCTCTCTTATACATAGCTGCCTCCTGACAGTCATGTTGACATTTACAGCTGACAACGACTTTGGCGACTTGTCAAGGTGTCCAAACAAAACAACTCTTTGATGAGAGCTATAATTCCACCCAGCCCCTTGCCTTCCTACCGAGAACTAGGCCAAAAAAAAGATGTGGAGCACTCAAATAGGTGCCACAATTGCAGTTGGTTTCGTCTAACTTGACCCTTTTGTTACTTTAGAAAATTAAACCCAATCCCCTTCTTATTTTATTATTTGTCCTGTCCTAATTAGACTCTTCTTCTATAATTTGTAGTTCAGGGTCTCTGTTTCTGAGGTTAGAAATTAGAAAGCAGCACAAATGAAATGAGGTTACTTAACCCTCAGGATGCTACCATTCATCAGCAAAGGTTGCACTGCACAGCATGAAGCAAAGGGGGAAATGTTTTAAAATAAAGACATCTGGAATAAGTGAGCAAAAGAGTGTGTTTGGGGACAAAAGTGACATTATCAAGCAAAGTTTGCCATCCATAACCATGAAGGCTTTATCATGTTGTGATATTTTCATGTTAATCTTCACTGTCATGTCATAGTTGAAGACACGTGCACTTCTCCGAGAAAGGCCCAATGAAAAAACAATTGACCAAATTATTAAATAAGTTATAAAGATCATTTAGCAGAAAAGTCAGAAGGATGGAAAATATTGTCTCCCAATTTATGAGCCATCTCCAGAATACAGTTTTTCAATTAAAGCACAGAAAAGCATGCAGCTTTTATGTCGCATTCATGTATGACAGAGTTGAGGAAAATTAGAACAAAAACAAACCCCCAAGTATTAAATGCATTATAATCTTTTTGGAGACTTCAGCATCAGCTACAAATTCTTTACAGGCTCAGCTACTTTCAATAGCATAAATTGCATGGAGTCGCTAAAATCCAGAGCTTATTGCATACCATCTGCAAGCAGAGATAGTTTCTCTATTCCCAAGACATAGCTGTTTTCCTGGCTGGCTGCTGCTTTGACCTGTTGAAAACTACTTCACATCTGCCTGCAACACACTCCCCTAGGACATGTGTCCACCCTAAAGGGTCAGTTTAGCTGCAGAAAGAAACTGGCAGAAGTCTGTTAGACAATTTTCATGAGAATTTAAATGGCAACATCCAAGCCATCGAAATATTTGCTTGATCCACACAAAAAATGGAGCGAAATCCACTCTTGCAACAACCAGCTGCTGCTGCATAGGTTTATAACTGGAATAAAAGAGAACACATTTTCCCTAAATCCAGACAACAACCCAGCCCAGATAGCAGAGGCAAGAAATCATCTATAGCAAGAGTAACAATGGGCAATTTAGCTTGATTATGTCCTTGCAGATCTTCCTATTTATAACAGTTTGCATTATTTTGAATGGAAACTGGTTTTTTCCTGTGCATCAGCTCTTGCAAACAAAAGTTGTCATTAGTTCCTGATTAAAAGAGGCTTTAAATAAAGAGTGGAAACGAGCCCAAACAAAGAAGTGCTGCTGCATCCCAGTCCTGTTGTGTCAGACTGACTGCTGCAAATGTCATTTTTATTTACTGGTTTGAGTCCACTAAGCTTTTTCTTGTGCAAGAGGTAAAACTGGAAATACTGGGTCAGATGGGAGAAAAGAACAACAGAGGAGAAGAGGTAAACAAATAAGCAACCATGGGCCCATGTGTCCAGGCGGGTCCTGATAGCTCATACCAGCAACACACGTGCAAATTTGCCCACAGACACAGCAAATTAAATCAGCTTCACTAGTGAAAGCCTGACCTTTTCCATCTTCCCCCCAGCAGAAATCAGGCTTAAAAGGGGACCAAAAGAGGGCTAGAAATAGCAAAGATAATAAAATCAGTCATCAGAAGTGCAGAAGTCTGAAGGGCAGAGACAGGCAGGTGAAAGGACAACCTTAGAAAAACATGAAATATTGTAAACCATCCTTTATTGCCAAAATACCATGAGACATAATCTATCCCACTAGAATACTGGCAACAGAGGATGTGAGCACGTGAAGCCAGGAGACCCATTTTGATGCCAAGAGAAGGAGCCTACTCTGCTTTATACATTAAATGGCTCATTTTGGCACACGTTTGCTGTGTATTCTTTTAGCGGAACAGAAGTCCCCTCTAGCAAGGTGCGGGCAGGCACTAAACAAGGTTACTTTGAATTTTCCAGTCTTGATGGCATCCAGACCACAGGAAATGGCACTGATTATTTTAAGTCACAGGTTCCTAACCCCAGTGACGGCTGAGCCACAGCCTTTAGGGGATGTCTGCACTGCACAGCCACCGATTCCTCTGACTAATGGAGAACCCAAGCCAACACAAACCTTTGCCAACCACATCAGCACAGGGCCCTGCCTGGGTTATTTAGCCCCTGCTTTATTAGCCGGGATGAGCACCACTGCGACATGACATAGCAGCAGCTGAGCATAGGATGACAATTAGCTCTGCAGGTACACCAGCTTGTTTAGTTCAGTCCCCAGCAGGTTCAAATTTCATAGATTTATCTTTTAGTCAAGGTGATGGGAAAAGGGGTAGACAGGAGGAGACCCTCTGCCTTAGTATTCTTCCTCACTGTTACATATGGTACACTGCCTATGCTGGGCAGGCTATTGACTTGCTGGTGAGCAAAAAACTGCTCAGAGCTGCTCACAGCTGCTCTTTCAAACCCCACCACCAAGGCCACACTAATGCACCACTCCATACTGCCTTCCAAACCCAAACAGCACAGGTACTCAACCCTTGTCCAATTCTCGAGGGTGGAAAAAGCCAACTTCAATAAATGCAAAGCAATTCCATTCCACTCCACCTTTTAAATGCAATACTTAATTAACTCTACTGGCACTTCCTTCGCTCTAACCTGCTTGTGTTTCCATGCCATCAAGGTTAGGAAAACACCTCCCTTTGCACAGGGAGCCCTGTTTCACATTGGCACTACACTAACCAGAGATGGGGCCCTCAGGCGAAAAGCCTGGCTTCAGACATAAAGTGCTTGTCCTTCAGAAACCTGCGCCCAGCTGGTAAGTTTTTTACTGCTCTGGCTGATCCTCACTCAAACTCCAACCCAGTTCCCTGGCAGGGCTCTGGCTTTTGAGTAGAAGAGGAGAAATCAAGTTTCCACCCCAGTACAACCAACATAACAGGATCAGTAATGCTAAAGTCTCCAAAACCAGAGAAAGAACACAAAAAAAGGTGGGGGTGGAGAGAGAACAACCAAAACCAGATGTTTCTAAGCAGCTGGCATCTCTGTTTCTCCCAAGATGCTGATGAACTCAAACTCTGTGGCTTGACAGACCCCCATTGGCCGCCCTCTTCCTCTTAACAGAAAATTCAAATCAGCTGTGCTGGATTTAATCATCTTCTCCCCTTTTAAATAAGAAACTGTGGGAAGGAGAGGAAAAGGATTTATTCATGTCACTAACTGTCGGGAAATAAAAAATGTTTACTGTGCTAAAATAACCTGGGCTCTTGAAATGCAAGAAATGAAAAATAAGTGAAAAAGAAAACACCGAGGAGAAAGGGAACTGTGAGAACATAAGCTCTGAACACGAGGAGCATGGACATGCTCAGGTAGACATTGAGATGGGACATACATGAGGTCTTCCAGCAGATATTCATAGGAAAACAGTGAAAGCAGAGCAGCGGGGGAAAGGGGAGTGCCTTCTTGGTTTAGTTCAGCTGTTTGAGCTGAGCTCTGATTTTTGGACAGAGCTGAGAACATACATATTATTAAGCAGAATATTGTGAGACTTGCACCAAACCACAGCACTAGCTCAACGGTCTGCACAGCAGCTCCCCCAGGCCTGGCCTGTGGCCCTCCATGGGGTAGCAAATCTCACTATCCTAGGCTGTACACAGGGTTAAAAAAACACCTCAGTAGCAGGACTGCAAGGTGCTCCTCCTGCCAGAGACAGCACAGGGGATGCAAGAGGCCCTGGAAGTAACAGAACCTCAATGTACCATTAAAAACAAAGACTTTGGAGCACTACTAAAACGTATCTCCAGCCCTGTCACACAAGGCATGAACTGCAGTGTTCCTTGCAACAGAGTATGCAGCGGGCCCTTAAAAGAAATGTTTAAGCAAACTGGCAGAAGTCCACCAAAGACTATTAAACACAAAGCTACAGATTAACTTCCAGCTCTGGAAGCCCTGAAGCTGCATGCCCCATGCATAAAAATGCCCCAGACTGGGAAGGAGCAGGACAATGGCACAGGATCTTTCTCAGTCATCAGATGCTGCCTCTTGCTGGAGTCCAACCAGTGCTGGAGCACAGCCAATGTTTTGTATCTGCTATAGGTAAAATTGCTGATGGCCACATTTCAGTGGCGCAGTGGCGGCGAGGCTGCTGCAGAGTCTCCAGAAGCATGGCCCCTTGATGGGGACCCATGAAAAGCTATACCCACCCATATCTAGGACCCCTTCATTACCTGCAGGAGGTAACTGGGGAAAAACATAGAGGGGACCCTACTCTTCAAGACACATTACAATTATAGCACTACAACGGTGCATTAAAATCGATAATGCTACCATTCTGCACAGAAGTAAGGATCACTTTGCTGGAGAATGGCTTTGAAGTCAGCCTTTCTGGAGTGGACATACTGGATTCTTTCAGGGTGATGAATGACTTACAGTGAAAATATCCCAGCTCCCCTCCAATTCATTTCAGTCTCCTCATGCAACCCAGCCTGCCTCCTTTCTCTCCCACAAGTTTCCAGTCTTTCATACTAATAGCCACAGCTAGAATCTTGTACAGGATATTTTCTGGTGTTTTCAGCAAGTTCCCAACCTTTTGAAGCTCTCCTGTGCTTTAGCTGTTATTTCTCGGCCTGGGAGACACTCTGCTGGTGGGATCTAACAGCACAGTGAAGGCGCAGTGGGAGCCAAACCAGCCTCTCTAGATAAATCAGTGCAAAGCCACGGTGAGGGTAACCTTATCATGGATAATATTTACACAGCTGAATCCAGTAGCAAATTGTTTTCCACTAAAGACTGTGCCTTTCATTGCAGTTCTTAGGGGACAAAGATGGAAGGAGATTCTCTCCAGTCAGAATTAAATCAGGACAAGTATTACAAGAAAATGAACTGAGCTGCTGCACAATATCCTTTGATAGTCCAGATCTGAGATGTGGAGGCAGCTGAACCACCACGATTCAGAAAGAGCTGAAGGGCAGGCTGGCCACCCACTGCTCAGACTGCTTGCGGATCACAAGGAAGCTGGGCATGCAGGATGCTCCGTCTGGGCAGCAGTAAGCGCAAGCATATCAAGAGCAAGCATAAGAACTGGGAACCACGGGGAAGCAATTACTCTGTGACAAAGGATGCCTCATAACTTATTCTAGCAGCAGGATGTCATTCCAGCTCCACCTGCAGGAATTTCTGCAGGTGAGAAAGCCTTGAAGGTTAGATGTGATAGGCATTGCCCAGGGAGGTGTGAGGACTAGGTTGAGACTGGTGGGGAGAAGCAGGTTAGAAAAGTGAGGAAGGTGGTGAGTTTTGGGGCTGCATAAAAATATTTTTAAATAGCTTGGAGGGTCAAGAGGCTTGGGATCCTTGGTAAAATTCCATAGGGAATTCTAGCTTCTCAAGAGTGCCTTCTAGCAACCTTCAGTAATTCTCTGCTCCAGCCTATACTTTCAGTGTTCAGTCTTTCTGCACGGTTCAGCAGCAGTTTCCAGAAGGAATATTTTCTGAGACTGAATTTTACAGGAATATTAGAGAACATTTTCAAAATGCAATTTGAATTGACAGAAGGGGGCATTAATGATACAAATGCCATTCCAAAAAAAGTTACTCCTCTAAATCAGAGAACACATGATTGGTATGTCCTTGCAAAATTAGTCACCTTTCTAATTACAGGTTTTGAGTATTAGAAGCTGACAGTGCTTTGGAATCTACAGGCAAAAATCACTGTTTTGCAAATAATCACAAATGGGAACATGTGGAAACTGTGGTCATCTTCAGGATGTTTGTGTGGAAACTGTGGTCATCTTCAGGATGTTTTATCTAGAGAGAGTAAAAAAAATTCATCACATAAACTGAAACAAGGTACTTGCCCTGCAAACACACCAACAGTCTAGAGGAACAAACTAACTGCAGAAAGTGCGCATCTGGCTCCCCCCTTCCACACAGAGCAACCTTCCCTTATTTCCCGACAGAAAAGAAACTAAACTGGAATTCATTGCCCAGTAGGAACAGCTCCTGCAGGAGGCTTCTTCCCATCACACAAGAGTACAGCTCTGAGAGAATCAGTTACCATGGCAGAGCTACAAATCTCTATCTTCAGAATGCATCAGAGGTGGCAGATAAGCTCTTGGCTTTGAACTGGAAACAAAACCCAAAGAGGTAAGTGAGCAACCCATGGTGAGGTTGGGCATCAGTTAAGCCTCAAGCAACCTGACATGTTTTGGGCATCAAGCTCAGGCTAAAAGAAGAAGCAACACAACTGGTTCATAAGTAACCCATCCTACTGAATGCGGAACGCTGTTAAGAGGTACAAAAAAGACTTTCAGTGCTTCCCCAACAACAGTAAAAGCCTCAAACTTATCTGATGATGGGGGCAGAAGGATGGATAAGACAGGGACCTTCAAACCTGCACAATTAAAATATATCTATATTTTAGTGGTAGCTATGCAGCACCAACAGCAACAAGGAAATATATAAGGACGTTATGGCTCTCAGGATAAATCCCTGCAGATAAAAGACAGCAAAACAGGACCTGAAGTATGAGAGACAGGAGAGTTCATAGCATGGATCGCCAGTCCCAGAGCAAGCATAAGGCATGAAGGGAAGCAGCTACATGCAAGAAATGAAGAAAACTGTGACCTTGAGCTGAGAACACATTTGTAATAGATCTATAAAGACGTCAATCCCCTATCTATATAGTGGATAAATACCTGTGCAGCTACCCAGGAAGCCATGCATAAAAAAATTCTTCACCAAGCTCTGGAGAAAACTCCACACCAGAGACTGTTTCCATCTCCATATCAATCCACTGCAAAGCTGTACTAAATGCCTCTTTTCCTCCCCACAGCTAACAATAGAAGGCCTAAATGCTGTGCATTTTATCTAAATTATCTGCACTTGCTGGGCCTGGATTTAGCTATGCGGACAGCAATCATGGAAGCAAAAAAAAAAAGAGGAAAAATCCCATACAGCTTATTCAAAGGCTGGAAATGTCTCACAGACCTGGTTGTTACAGGGTGATTTTCTTGCATCTTTCTTCAAACAGGAGAAGAACTAGAGATCTAAAGTGGCAGCCAGACTGACCAAGAAAAACGTTTGGTGGAAAAGCAAAAAAGACTGAGGGCCAGGGTAGTAGGCACTGGGCAAAACCAATAGCATCCTAAATTGGATTGGTTTTATCAGCTTTATAAAACAAATATAGGCTTATAAAGAGACTCCAGAGAGCACTGGTGATTCAGAGTTAGAAACAAGCCTTTTACCATACACTGGCTTCGCAGAGATCTCAGAAAATGGTGGTAGCAAGAACTTATAGAACATTAACAAGTCTGTGTCCCCTCACTGCATGGACAGGCTGAAGAGGACTTCCACAGATGCTGCCATCACAGGTTGTTCATAGTACTGGCCTTTCAAAGAAGAGGGAGATGCATTTTCCTCTTTCCACGTTGGAAATGATCAGCAGTTTCGGTGTTCCCATTAAGAGAAGCTAGTGAAGCATGAAGAGCTAACCTTTTCCCTCTGATGCCAATATACCAACAAATTGATATTATCCTCCTTAAGTAATGAAGTATCCTTAAGTAGCCAGGATTAATGCAGGCTCAGCTCAAAAGGCCAAGCAGGCTTTCAACCAAACTGTACTCATGAAAATTAAGGCACAGGCTGAGATGGTTTAAATTTCCTCTGGGAACCTGTGCCAAACCATTCCTGTTAGACAAGCACCTCTGAACGCCCTTGAAAAGCCAACAAGAAGCACCAGGCACAGACACAAGCTCAGATTCATGCAGTTTGCATTTCCTGCCCATACCTTCCCAGCTTGCTTCTTGCTCTCCAATGCTTTCTATTCTCCAACCCCCAGGAGGGGACAGGGTGATCCCTCCAACCGAACCACAGCCCACAACCACTAGGACAGCTCTGAAAAATGACAGCATTAATGACACGAGTTTTGAGAAAGTATCAGCTCAATGCCACAAAAAGCATTGAGAGACCTCTCCCTACATTTACTCCTTTAGTATTTCAGGAGCATTGACGGGTGGCAGACGCAAAAATAAAGAAAAATAGCCAAAAGGTACTTTACAGGGCAGAACCACTTCTGGGAGAGCCTCCTGGGGAAACCCCAACCAAACACCCAAAAACTACCTGTCTCCCTGCTCAGTTCCAGCACAGATCCACCAAGAGCTTAGTTCCCCTTTGGATGGGTTCAGAGAGGTGTAGATATCTGCCAGAACAGTGGTTCACAAACTCTGGTCACCCTCCTTGGCACTCCCCATCCAAATAAGCACACACAATTACAAAGAATCAATTAAAACCAGCAGGGGCAAAAGAGAAGGTTCAATTCCATCCAGTATTAAATTTCTCTGTCCCAAGGCACTTTTTTGTGTGCGTGGATCAGTACCTATTGCCTGGGAGCAATGGTAAAACTACTTATTAAACTTTAAAGGGGGAGTGTCTTTGAACCAGAGGAGAGGCACAGCAGGAAAGAGATGCATTATTTAAAGGAGGGTTTGTGGTTTCCATCCCAGCACCCACCATGAGATTGCCAGGCAAAGCACGGTAGTACAGAGTCAAAATCCAAGCGCCCCAAGATGAACATTACATGGTAATGTATGCTGAAATAATTCATTTATTACATCTTCTGATTGTAACTTTAGCAAGGAACAAGTTTTACAGCGAATATTTTGGAGAGCTGCAATGAGGTTTTTTTATGGCATGCCAAGAATTCACGGGAGACTGAGCCTCACCTAAGTTTACTTCTTCCATCAGGCAACTAAAGCGATTTTTCACATAAAATTATCTATCACATGGTGCCTATAAAAAGATGCAGCTGTAAACATCCCAGTTTTAACCTCACAGCTGAATGACACTATCAGAAGGAGCAAAAATTCCTACAGAAAATGGCTAACCACAATACATTTTACATCTGTCTATAAAGCTCTTCCTTCAGTGCTGTGTTATCATGTATGCTCCAGCCCCCTGCCTGATGCTCAAGCAGGGCTGTGCTGTTGATGTGGAGCATGCACTGCCAGGGAGGCACTGTGTGTATCTGCCTATCATTTAAAGTCAACATTTTGCACTTTCCTTTACGTCAAAGAAGAATTAACCTTGCAGGCAGGAGACTGGGGGGAATGGGGGATGACACCAAAACCAAAAAACACCATGGGCCATCTCCTGCAGTGTTAACAGAATAGTTTTCCTTTGCAAGCAAATGAAAGCTGAACTTAAATGTCAAATATTCATTTAGCAGCATTAAACCAGCTTCCCCTCCCCTATTTGCCCTCTCAGGCATTTTTTTTGCCTTTAGGTGGGCTCATGAGTGCATGTGTACAGCCATTTTTGTTCCCTGGATTATCCCCTGAACTCCTCTGACCCACCAGTTGACAGGGTTGCCTGTTCTAGGCAATATTATATAAAAAAAATAGAATTGGACTTTCAAAAAGGCTCCAATTCAGGGAAATCCATTATCATTAATGGCAAGCCTCCCAGAATCTGTTCTTCATTTCTTTTTCATTTTAAAATGTCAATGCATGTTGTCAGAATGCAATTGTTTTCCTTAATCATCCACAGCAGTGAAGTAGAAAGTACTCATCTTTGTGGTGCAGAAAAGTCACTTACTTTATTCATACCACACTCAATTTCGAAAGGATGCTTTCCAGATGGGTTTTGCCCTCATGAATCAAGGCTTGTACACTTACCTTCTTCTGTACACGTCTGTGTAAGCAATAAAGATCCATCCACGGGGAAATTCAGGTTTCTTTGCTAGGGTTGCCTCTAAAGGAAAGACAGTATAAGGATACGTGTTAGAAGGTGCCAGAGAAACCTCAAGGGAAATCCATCTAGAAAACATGGTATCCTCTTACTTTAAGCTAGGGAACTAGAAAAAGAACTGGAGCATTGTTGTCATCTCAATTTGCAACGAAGGCGGGAAGGCGAACTGCAGAACACGGGTCAGGTCCATTATCACTTCTGGAGAGTTGTTGCTCAGTGTAACAGCCACACACAATCTTTTTGGTAATTGTTGGTTTTTTTTATTCCCCAGCAATCACAAAGAAAAGCTGCTGAAAGGTGAGGGCAACAGACTTCTTAAAGAGCTGTTGACAACTCCCAGGAAACTTTTACATTTCAAATGCATTCTGCCCCCTTTTCCTATATTTTGTGGTTCTCAAGTTCCTCAATTTAGCACACAAAGCTATTTGCATGAAAATAGCATCTTGAGAGTTTCTTATGGAAGACTTACAATGCCTCTCTTTAAAAAAACACTACATAATTGTAGAATTACATGTTGAACGTCTCAGGTAGCTGAGGTAAGAGGAGAATGAAGCACAAAACTGATTGCAAACATTTTTCTTTCATTTTAGATCCCATCAAGTTCTCATTCTCTGGCTGCCACTTACAATGGCACTCCTGGATACATTAATCTACTGCCATTATCATTCTCTAAAGGCAAGGAGTGCTTTTATTAAACCAAAGACACATTAATTCAATAGTTTGGCTGTCCGTGTTTCTAAAAATACAAGTCAGCTTCCTCTTGACCTGCAGATAGAAAATTCCATAATGATGTATTTTTCGACTAAACCTACTCCCAAAGAAAGATAAAACATCCCACCTGGTAAGCATAAACCCACTCCCAAAGAAAGGTAAAATGTCCCACCTGGTAAGCACCCCTTTCCCAAAGTCCCAGAGAAATGGCTAGAAGCTACAATGCACCTGACAGGCCAGCAAAGTGCTAGCCAAGAGATTAAATCTATTCCTAAATAAGATGGTCCTACACAAATCCACCAGACTATGAACTCTACCAAGATTTAGATTCATCATGGAGAAGTGTTATGTAAGTGAAGAGATAATCTTTTGGGTAGCTAGCAACCATCTCACTTAAGAGGCTACACTTCCAATCAACATCTAAAATAGCACCAGACAGTAATCAGGACAGTTAGCATTTCAATGTGCTCCAGAGGAATAAAAGCCAAAGTGATGTGTTTACCCAATTTTATACTTGCTGGTGTCTCAGAATGTGTTGTGAGTAATCTCACAAAGAGATGTTGGGATAAGCAGAGACAGGTCACAGCTCCCAGTGTGCTTAAGTTTCTGTGCCTGTGCAACAGCTTTAGACAACAAAAGTTCCCTAGACCCTCCTGGACCCCACATTTTCTCAGATTGCCCACAGATACAGGGGGCTGGAGCAAAGGCCTTGGATCTGCCAGCCCCACCTGTCTACACCAAAAAGCAAGGATTTTCTGGCCAAATCTGTATCACACAGATGATTACACTGGTAAAACATCCACTTGGATTAGGTAGTTGAAACAGCAGAACTGAAGGAGAAATACCAACTATGTGCCTTAGACAGCTATAAACTCCAGCAAAGACAACTGCAGTCATTTCCCTATACACGGCTCTGCCACTGTCAGTGGCTGGGTGAACCAATTGCAGCTACTTGGGTGATCTCAGAGCAGTTATAAGAGGTGAGAGGAGACAGAGCATGATGTAGTTTACCTAGCTGAAGTCTATATAGCTTTTATCACCCATGAAGCAGATGAGGGTGTTATGAAGCAGATGAGGGTGTTATTTCAATGGCCCATGACTCACCGAATCACAATGTTGGATTTCCACAAAAATGCCAAGGAAGACAAAGGCAACCACTACAGATGAGGGACTACATTATGGAAAAACTCTGGAGACACCCTATAGTCTTTTTCATGTCTCAGGTAGGTCACAAGCACCTTTCCACAGCAGCCTGCTCAGAGCAAGATTCTCATGCACTCCTGCCTACTTGGACCTGGATCTTAGAGCCATTCACACACCCAGATACCAGAAGCCACTCTATTAAATGTCATACCAATTTTGGGCATTTTACAAGCATTCTGCTTGCTAAATTCCCGAATAGAGCACATTTATGCTTCAAAATTGCTAGTAAGGCAACATTTCTTGCATAGAAAACTTGAAGTTAAATGGAAAAATCACTGCTGGAAGGTAAATCTTAATCAGCCGTTTACTCACTTGACCAGATGCTTTGAGAGAATTTGAGAGACATTAACAGCATGTTTTAGATACCCCGTTGGAATGTGACCTGCCACAGGCTTGGAGAGATCCTAGCAAGGGAGAACTGACAAGACTATAATCAATATTCTCTCTTTCAAAAGCAACCATCACCTTCAAGATCATTAGAAAGTTTTAAGAAAGAATTACTGCCACCACCTTTTAGGGCGGACCACAGGAATTGAGTACGTTGTTAGGCATCAGTAAAGGAAAAGGAATCAAAGAAGAGAGAGTTCCAGAAGGAAGTATAAATAGCATTTACTTCAAAAGTGGAAGGTTATAGGTAACTTGCAATAGTTATGTAAATAATGCATAACTAATACATTGTGATTTATTAGTTAATATTGCTAGAGTATTCAAAATCCTTAAAACATTTTAAGATCTAGCCTTACTGTCCTTTGATCTACAAGATGTCCTTCGATCTACAAATTTTGCTCTACACAGATACCCCTGAACAAGACCCTGGAGTTTGTTCTGAACAGGTACCAGAGGCTTTACAAATCACTATGAGTGCTCAGATCCTTTGTTTCATTCCTCACCAAAAATCATCTACACACATCTTCAACATCATAGAACGGCAGAAACCTGGGGTAAAAAAGAAAAAGTAGAAATTAAAAATAAGCAAATCACTTTAAATAAAGCCAGGCAGCCTCCTGGCTTTTCTTAATGGACAACCCAGCTTCAACACTGCTTTCTTTCAACAGCATCCCCAAGATCATCTCGGAAAATGGCACCTAGGAAGAACTTCTTTTTGCATGAACAAATGGTAAATTCTCGTGATGGCTGGGACTATTCAGCACATCATCAGAGAAAGCCATTTAAAAAAGTTACAAGGTCACCTCTAAGCAACTCTTGAGTAGCTATTCTCACGCAAATGTTTGTGTAAATGTAAGAAAAACACCACCAACAAGAAATACACTGAAAAGTTAAAAGAAATAATTTAAAAGTCACTGCAAGTAGAGGAGCTCTCCCACAAAACAGTTGATTTCTGACTGCTATTTCAAAGGCAGGAAGAAAAGTCATATTAGAAAGATGAG
Organism: Psilopsiagon aymara; assembly: GCA_024733675.1. Classification (NCBI taxonomy): domain Eukaryota; kingdom Metazoa; phylum Chordata; class Aves; order Psittaciformes; family Psittacidae; genus Psilopsiagon; species Psilopsiagon aymara. The sequence goes on from JANRGW010011547.1 coordinate 25,884, forward strand.
AAGGTACCAAAACACAAGGTTGGCAATAATGTGGCTCCAAGGTATTATTGAATTCAGTCAAGGTTAATCAGAGAAGCCAAGTTTTTACACCTTGGTGCTTTCAGCAGGTGCCTAAAAATGATCCAAGGATCCAGCCCAAGAAACATTAGATTCTCTCATTTCTTCCTTACAAAGAAGTATTTGCAAGACCCTGGTTAATTAAACTAATAAACCACAAGTGAAAGCCTGGCCTTGTGCCACATTTTTACTAGCATGTTGTGCAGGGGTGCTGCATTAGCAGCTGTTACTGTGTCACAGGGGCACAGGGGAGACAAGAACAGGGAACAGAGAAGAAGGAGAAGTAGCAGAAAGAAAGAGACAAACCAACTGATTTTCAATTAACAGCTGAAATAAAAATGAAGTGCATTTAGTGCTCAGCCTTCAAAGTGCCAATACTCTTAAATAACACAGATACCTAGCTGTTCTATAGCCATATTAAATCAACTTCATTTGTTTTAAGCAAAGGTGAGCCGTACTTATTTAACAAGTACTGCTTCAGGCATGACTCAACATGCAGGGAGAAATCCTTTCAGAGCAAAGAAAAATGTCTCAGAGGGATGCTGGGAGAAGAAATATTTCTTTGGACAAGAACTCATGCAACACAGCAGCTTCTGGCCAGGCTGGGAGCATTTGAAAATGGTTTGGATCATCTGCTTCTGCTCAGGCTGGGGTACAACTTACATTGTCCCATGAAGGTATCTTGATGTCCCCAGACATTAAAGCAGCTGGTAAGGGGTGAGATCACAGGGTCCTGGAAGAAGAAGCAGATACCTCAAAAAGGTGGCCTCACAGTCAGGACAACTTAAATATCCTCATCAGTTACCCCATTCTCCCTAGTGTCATCTGAAACTTTCTACCACCTTGATTTTAATTGAATGATGTAAGTATTATAACATATAATATTATGCTATATTCTGATTCATTGGATGCAACATCCTCAGGATACATGGTGGTGTGCATCTGACCCCAGGTTTTGAGGAAAGCTGAGCAAGTGATAGTAGCAATAGCCTCAATGATGGCTTAGAGGCTCACTACACACCAAGCTTGCCTGGGAGTCCTAGCTTTCCTTTTTCTTGGAAAAGAACCCAAGGATTGCACTTATCAAATGGGTCTGGAGGAGGGGCATGCATCCTACATCCATGTTAAATGCAACCAAATCCTTCCAAATACTGTTGCAGTCCTTAGCCACTGAGGAGCACATCACAGGTCACTTCTCACCTGTCCTGGTTATTTAGGGCTGAGTGAAGATTCTGGAACTTCTTCACCATACTTAAAGTGCTCAGGGCTTCAAGTTTCATTAGTGGTAACTCCTGCCTGCCATTATCTTTTGCTTTAGTTTGTGTGTCCTGTTATCTTTGACCCATTTACTGTAAGATCCACTTCACTCCAATCCCCAACCCCTTGTCTTTGATACAACACACAATCAGTTCTTAGACGGAGCCTCTTTCCTTCTGCCAAAGAGCTCTCCAGCAACAGCTTTGTGTTACAGCCAAATCCATTCAAAAACCCCTTCATACACTTAGCCTGAATCTCTTTTTCAACCAGTTGCCGATTCTCCACATGCAAGTAACTCTTGTCCACACGTGACCAAGGCTCTCATGCTCTCAGTACAAAGCCTCTCAGCACATTCAGAGTGGTGTTTATAAGCCAATGTGCATTAACCTTTCCTCTCAGAAACCTGAATACAGAGAGTGATGGCTATCCAAAAGGCCTAATAAACAGTTGAGAGCATGAGGCACAGCTAAGCCTTGCAGAGTGTTGAATTGCCTTCCTGGGATGGTTTGATGATGAACATAATCACAGAAGTATTTTGAAAGAGTACATCTTCATCTCTCTTAAAAGTACCCATTATCAGTAGCTAATTTTCTCTGTCCTGTTAGAGCTTGTTTTACTTGAGAAATTAATACCTGTCCTTAAGGTTAGGCTGATAAAAGCACCACTGATTTTTCAATGGTTCAACTTCAGGGCTGCTAGAACAGCAAAATCATCATCATTTAAAGGTATCATTAGCTAAAGCCGTAGTTTCATTATGTAAAGGAAAAAAACCAACAATGCATGGATACTGTTTGCGATACATGCGCAGCTCGCTTCACGCTTTTGGATAACTACATTTTGGAAAACAGCTCCACCTCACCAGTACTACCAATGTAATCCAAAATACAGACTAAACTGAAGATGTGGGGAAAGAGCAGAACCACACTGGGAACACAAATAGTTTACTTCTCACCGGCCCCCATGCATCTAATTTTAAATCCTCCTCTACACCTTGCCTGCAGGGCACTCTGAAACTCAGATCACAGGTTTAAAGCTTCCAATGTCCACACTACACGGTCCTCTCCCTAGTGATGTACCCACATCAGGAACAAACAGGACATAACAATAAAAAAAAGCATTGGTGAGGGCATCAAATGCATTAGAGCTAAGAGCATTCCACTTTTCCACACACAGCAGCCCAAAGGGCAGAATTATGCCAAAACAGCTGCCCTGCTGGCCACCACACACTATCCGTTTCACTGATGAGCTCCAGACCACAAAGACCAAGGTCATGCAAAGACACCCCCTCTGCTCCCCCCGCCATGAGCTGTTGCAGCACCACAGCAGACTGGGCACACACAGAGCCTTGAAGGCAAATGCCTCCCCTGCTTGCCCAGCTGAAGGCTGACCACATCTGTGCGAAAATGAAGGGGTGTCTCACCCCATCTCCCCTCTGTTTCAGAAGCAATAAAAAGAAAAAGGGAAAAAGCTGTGATTATTATTCAAAGTTTTGAATTTGGAAGGGATGGGGGAGGCTAGAAAATGTCACAAGCCTCTTGCGGACGTGACACAGTCTGGCTTGTGGGCAAATTAGCGCAACCAGGAGAATTCACTCAGGCTCATCAGGGTAATGAAATGTGATATCCACTGGAGAAAGCAGGGGCAGGGACATGCTCCACTTTGCTACAGCAGTGATGCCCTTCAGACAGAAGATTCCCTAGTGAAATGCAAAACAACTCTGGGATGGAGTATATTCAAACAGGATCCAAACAAACCCATAACCACATAAATAGATCCCTTCTGCTCATTCCTGTGCTGCCAATGTGTATTTGGAGAGGGGCTACTCTGAAAACACTACCATTTTGCTTTTTACCTGCTGCCTGCTCTCTAATAATCTTCTTGTGCAGGATGTAGATAAAAAGGTCTCATCCAAAAAAGCCTAGATGACTACAGCTACAAGACACGTTCATCAACCACAACTCCTTTGAGAATGACTTAAAGCAAATGCTGCACCATATAGGGGGGCAAATTAATCTGGCAAAACACCTCTTCCCATGCAGAATCCTCTAATCCTCTTTCTCCTGCCAATCAACCCAAACTTGCCAGCACTCCTTTCCTTTAAAGACAGATAAATTCCAGCTCTTCTAAAACTCTCCTGTTCCAGACTGATGGCTACTACGATGGCCTGTGTCATCTCAAGACCAAGTAAGAAAATCTTTCTTGCTAATGTACAGGGTGACCAGCAGTTCCACCTCTTCAGAAATGCTTTTCAGTGGTGTCCCATGCTTTCATCCCATTGCACATCCTCCTAACAAGCTCCAGCTCTCATGACTTACTCTCTTCATCTTAAAGGTAAAGACTTGCTATTTGACCTATTATTGTCTTGCTGCAAATCAGCTTAATTTCAAGGCCCTCTGCCTTGTATGTACACCCCCATCTTCTGTTGTTAAAGACATCAGATTTATTTTTTGCATAAATGGGACTCCTGGAGAGCTCTTTCCAGAGCAACTTCAAGGGGTCCTAGGAAAGTTCTCCAAAACAGTAAATACTCTTGTCCTAGCATCATTTGAGCATTATTAAGCATACATACAGAGTAGGAAAATACCCATTACCTCACAGATAACACTACCTGAGAACTCCTTTATGAAATCTGTAACAGCTCCGAGTAAAAGGGAGACACCAGTCCTAAGGAGAGGGGGAAAAAAAAGACATCACAACTTTAACTTTACTTTTCACACCTTCCCTCAGCAAAGGAAATGTTGCATTAAGATGTTGGGTGAAGCATAACACATCCCACACTTCCCATCTCAGTATGAAACATGTAGCCCTCCATTACAGATTCCCAAAATGTTGTGTTCAGGGCAGGTCAAAATCAGGCAATTCATTTGTTCATTTGGTACTGCATGGACCTGAACTAATTTTAACGAGCATGTTACCAAAGACACCGATGTTTGTCCATCTAAGACCAAGCTGTGCTGACACCTTGGCACTGGCTTTCTCTGACACGGGTAGCCCCAAAACCATCTCCTGGACCTTGATACAAGCAACATACAGATTCTTTTTCTCCATACAGTTTGTTTGCGGGTTTTTAAGGACTTTTAAAAGGCTGTTGGAAAAATGTTGACTTTGCAAACAAAGTTTCTACACAGAGCAATTTATCTGACAAGTGACATCCTAATTTGGATATGTGTTTTAAGAATGCTTCTTCAGGCAGTGAGCAGCTAAACTTTGGGAAGTTATATAAATCAGTACAATGACATTTGTATGCACTAACAAGAAATTAATGTCTCTTTCCCTTCCAGTTAGCATTTGCATGTGTCATGGGTGCTGCTCCCTCTCCCCACCTTTTCCACTGTCTTCAGGATATGACCACAGAAATTGTCATATTGAATTACACTGATAACATGTCTAATTTAATGCCCTGTCTACAATAATACCCCATACCAGCTGCTACAGAGGAACGTTTAACACTCCTTATAATTTACAATGATGGAACAGCACCACCACAAGGGACGTTTCCTTCCCATTAAGGGGACTCCCTCCTTTCCTTAAGCATTTTGTCATGCGTGTTTTTATCTCAGCTCCCATAGCTATGAATGTTCACATTAAGTAAGTCTGCTATGCTTTCTGGGGGGTTATTTGGGAGTATCTTCTGCCAAGGAGTTTTGCAGGTTAGCATGTTAATGGGCATGTAATGTATCGATCCCTGTACTGCCACTCAGTCGCAAGTGGCCATCTCTTAGATCTTCCAGAAAGGGCTACACGAGGGCATTGGGTGACTTGCCTGTGCCATTCGGTGACTTGCACACCATGGTCATGTTCTTTCTCTCCTGCAAATGGAAACAGTCCTAGCAACTAAAGCAACCTCAGAAAGGACAGCTTTAAAAAACGTTGATGCTTGCTGTAGCAGGGAAGCCTTCACCTGCCTCTAATCACTGTCAGAGCCTATCTTCCAAAACCTTCTGTTTGTGCTGGATCAACCTTCCTGCCTGCTGGAGGCCTCCAGGCAATGCGCCAGCTCCCACAGATACATACACCAATGGCTTTAAGACCTCCTTTCACCCTGTGGCAAGAAGAGGACTAGCCAGGCCAGACTCAGACCAGCTGGATGTCTTCCTCCTGTGGGAGAGAAGTCCACCACACTAACATACAGCCCCTGTGACACAGATGAACAAAAGACATGGGTAATTGGATATTGCAGTGCTCCCATGGCAAGGAGGGGACGGGGCTGGGCTGCCTTGCAGAGTTCAGCTTTCTTCCTTGACAGGGAAATTTGCAGTGTAATTAAAATGAAATGTTGGTGTCTGTGCTGTACGTTGAAATATTGATGGAGGGAGGTATAAAGCATTTTATGAATGCATGCTTTCATTTTGTGATTTACTGCCTCCAAACACCATTTTCATAGAACCTACTCAGGAAGGAAAGGGGGAGAGATGAAAGAGCAATAGTAGATTTATCACTGCAGAAAAAGGGAACAGAATTGGACAGAGTTAAATACAATGTATTGAAAGATAGCATTTTGCTCTGAGCTTTAACAAGACAGCAGGAGCTCCCTCATACCTGGAAAGGGTCCACTGAAGTCCATGAAGGATTTGTCCTTTTCCTTGTACCATACCAAATAATGCTGAGAAAGAGCTATGCTGCTTTTAACTGTGGTTAAAAAGAGGTCAAACCCCTATTTATAACAAGGCTTGGAGTTAAGTACTTAACAGCTGTGTGAGAAGACACAGAGGTAAGACTCTTCATCACCTGTATTTACTTGCCACTGTGTCTTTATTACTCAGCCTCACTAAATACACTTTGGCCAAATGGAAGTCTGACTCCATCCATATTTCAGAAAAGGGGGAGAGAAAATATTCACAGTTTTTTAATTAATGACCTAACTACAGCACAAATTAGGACTGAGGCCCTTGCTGTTGTGAGGGCAGAAGCTAACTCTGCCTGAAGTTTGTTTGCCACAGCAATTGGTGGAAAATTTGCCTCCAGGATGAGTGAAATCTCAATTCTTAGCCAAAGATGAGACCTCAGCATCCATCAAACCTTGGGCAAGAAGAATGCAGAACAGCAAAGTATTGACACAGTAAACAGCTCCAAAGAGGGCAAAGAAAATCTTCCTGACACCCAAGAGGGCAGTTTGAAATTGTGGTTTTACTTTACTTAGTCACTACTGTCTTCCCTTTTGCTCTGCCAAATCAACTAATGAACTGCAATGAGCACTCAGGATTCAGAGAAAATATTATTAGCCCTGGTGAGGTCAGGTGGGTTGACGTCCCATGACCCAACCATCCGCATTGCCTACCAAGAGCCCTCTTCTACCATTCCCCAACCTTGGCTTCTCCTTTTATTCTCTCCTACTCCTCTCCTCTGCTCCTTAAAACCAGGTTAAATGAGGAAAAGGGAGTTGCTGGCCATGTATTTGTGCTGGGAAGGGGCTATGCCAAGGTGAGGCTGTGCCTGCAGCCCCGTGCAAGGTGAGACCCTGTGACCACTGATGTCCCCTGCTTGGCACCAGTCTCACAAGCAACTTTCTCTTTCCTTTCCATTGAACCCCACAAGCAGATGGGGCTCCAAATTTGCCAGCTGTTTCCCAGAAACTGAAACACCAGCCTGTCACTCCCCAGCTCTGTACTTGTTTTAGGGTTTGCATTGCTCACTACCAAACAGATTGCAGGTTCCAACTGGAAGAGCGAGGATGCACGTGATGTCCTATTTATATAAAGAAACAGAGGGACTATCCAGCAGCTCTGCAATGGAAGGGAAGCCTGACAGGTCCTCGTCAAAGCACACAGAGCTGGAGAAAGCTCATACCTTTTCCCCTGCAGTGCCCCTGGCAGCCTCCTTTCTTTAGCAGCCCTATAGAAACCTACAGAACGGGAGAGATTTGTTCACCGCAAGCTGGCTAAGCCAGTCACAACCACATTACACAGACATTTTACTCCAGACTAACTGAACTACAATGTTAGATACACAGCAGAATATACCCACAAATTCTAAGCTGAGGACACACAAATGAAGCATGGCTCTCCAAACTGACCTGCACACCTGAAAAGGAGGATTTGCATTGTACATGCACAAAAGTACTTGAATCTCCACATTGGCGTCCAGCCTACCCAGTTCCAGGCTCCTTGCTCACAGTCCCAGCCACTGTTAAGGTCAACTGTAGTAAAAGACAGACCCTCACTGAGCATTTCAATGCACTCAGCATCTGATTCATCACTTCAGATTCATTCAAGCCACCTCACTTCACCACAGCGTGAGATTAGGTACCCAGATGCTTCACTTTACGATCTATGCTGGCTCTCAGGGCTGGAATATACTCTTGCTACTTCACTTGAAGATGCAGGCATAATCATGTTTAACTTCTCTTAATTACTGATTGTTCAAAAAATTAAGATTATTTTGCTTCGGTTTCACATTTGCTAACATTATTCTTCCAAGTTCCATTTTCTTCGATAAGCTCAAGAAATCTGCTTTCTGATCCAACTTAAAAGTATTCAATGTTGACTGTATCTTTGAATTCAAGCATTTACATGTACAGTTTTGAACCCCTAGTACAACACAGATGTTGTCCCACAAGCACACTAAAAGCTGAGGCAGAAGAGGCAAAAACCAAAAGCAAACCCGACAAGGTTGAATATTTAAAGCTGTTTGGTTGGAAGAGTCCTTACTAACTGCATATGCTGCAAAAATACATTTCATTTTATGGTTTGAGTCTGTTTAAACATGGAGAGATAGGATTTATACACCAGGGCAACTTTTTTGCAAGACGAATTTTTATACTGTGTTCCCTTTACAAGTAATTCAACCACTGTAATACAACAAAACACTTTTTGAAGTCTTTCAATTTACTATTTACTCAGAAAAAAATATCAGTAAGAGAGGTCTGTAGAAAATATATGCAAACATTGCACACATAGAAAAATATGCACACATTGAGAAAAAAAGTAAGTGATGGATACCGCTCAATGAATTTTTATGCAACCAATAGCTGTTGATGGATATGTGATTTAAAGTTTGCATTAAATATCTGAAGCTTTAACTAATCACTGTATAAATAACTTACAGAGGTGGCTTCAGGCAGGTGCAGGCACATATCAACGGAAGCAGCTCCAAGTTCTCCAGGAAGAGGGGAGAAATGGAATCCCAGAAACACCACTAGAAAAACAGAGAGCAAAACACAGAAGACCAAGCAGTGCCTACACACAGCAGCCTGGAAGGAGCAAGCCACAAAAGTAATGTCTGTTGCTCATCTCTTCACCCACAGTGCAGGAATGAGCAAGGCCCGAATGAGTCTGTGAGAGGCAGTGTGATTGCCCACTGCACGATCCCACCCTCAGCCGCCACATTGACTCAGTGCACAAAAGGTCAAAGGAGCACACAGAAATTTCTCTGTGCTCAAAATGCACCTTTCTGCTGTTCTGCTTCCTCAGATTTCCGTAAGTCTCTGGGATCTCTCACTTTTAGGCTGGTGAAACAGCCTGAGCCCTCAAGTGATTTATTTGAGCAAATCACCCCTTAAGTACCACAGCTAAGTACGAGCTATCTCTTCTTGGTTTGGTAAGCCTCATGCAAAGCCCACATCACATTTCTGCAGTTCTTACTGAAAACGGATGGGTAGATGCTCCCTGCCCCACAGACTGCCAACATTCGCAATGGCCAATGGGTCTTCGGGCAGCACAGGGTACACCTCCTTACGGTGTGCAACACCTGATGGCAGCAGCAAAGCTGCTAAGCCAGCTTGGCTCTTCAAAGCTCAGCCTTTATTGTCTTGTTTTTCTCCATAGCCAACAGGAAAGGATATGCTTTAAAAGAAAGAGAAGTTAATGAGGCCAAACCCACTGCCCCTACACCATTCATGGAGGGCTACATCATATAATCCAAGAGCAAGGGAGAAACTTCGCCACCTCACGAGGCCTGAGTCCTTTTAGTCCTTTTAAACACATTCATCTTACAAAAAGGAAGAATTGTTTCAGGGCATATTCAACTAGCAGGAAGAAAGTTACGTGACTTCACAGCACGACCACATATTTGTCATGTTACACCAGTGTTCAGGAAATAACCCCGCAGATGAGAGAGGACAGTGATGCCCTCTCATTCTGGACAGCAAGGTTGAGCACACAGCAGTGGCTTCTCATCACTTCCAGGAAAACACCAGATGTTAGGTGAGTTCAGGAAACACTTCATAGAAGTGTAACTCCTCCCTGGTTTTGAGATTGTTCATACAGTTTAGGCCAGTTTTAAGGTTACCAGTGTGCAGATGCAGCTACACCACTGGCAATGTTGTATTTTTGAATGGAGGAAGGTAATTCAGACATTAAAAAGTATTGGTTTTCATGCTCTTTCCTTTGTGACCCGAGAGACATTCTCAGATTACTCACAAAGTTAGGATAATCACACATTATTTATCTTCCTTTAGAGAAGATTCCGACCACTTTTTTCCCAAGGACAGCCACTTGAGGTAAAAAGAAGAGAAGCTGAAGTTACTACGTATCTTTTCCTTTCAACAGCAAACAACAAAGGGCAGGGAGAGGAAGAAAGAGAAAAATATCAGCAAGGTCAGTTTTCACCAGGATGCAGAAGGGACTAGACAGGAAACTGTCCTTTTACTGTCACTTTTGGCTCCTGTACCTCATGTTGAAATCCAAGAGCTAATGAAGATAGATGGGTTCATCCATGCTCTTGGGGTCTGGATAGTAACAAAAATTATTTCATGGTCAAGAGCTGTCATGGGGTGCACTGATTAATTAGCAGAGTTAGGAGGAGAATGACTGCACTGCATGTCAGCTACTAATAATAAAGCTCCAATCAGGTGGGGAGTGTATCCAAAAAGATGAGGTAACTGTAGGCTCACAGCTCACCTTCACAGCAAACAACAAAGGCAAAAACTCTTCCAGGGGCTTTTCTGACCTCCCACCTCCTGCTAAAAAAACGATGTGTCCAGGATGAGTTGCTGCAGGGCCAGGTGTCCTCAGGGAGGAACAGTGCCCTCAAGGTGGAGGTGGCCCCTCTCTGCCAACTCAATCCTGTGGCTCAGGATGGGCAGCGGGGAAGGTCAGCAGACAGGCACTCTGTCTCTCAAAGATTCTGCTATTTTAAGCACTGCTTCTCCCTTTCTGTAAGACCTGCAACCCTTTTAGACTTGCCCAAGAGACCTCAGCACAGCCTCCCTATACAACAATTTTCTGCTTTCAGCCTTCTGAGGATACAAACTTTTGCTTAGAAGTGAGTGTTAAACACCTCCGAGGTCTTGATTTCTCCTTGCTTCAGTTTCCTACCTGTACAAATAAAACCTCCCTACATCCATTTCAAGCATAACATACTGAGAACACAAAACCTTTCTCCCTATGTGCCTACAGAGCCTGGGGAAAAAAATAACAGGAAGCTTGTTCTAGGGCTTCTCTACACTACTGAAAAACAAACAGAGAAAAAGAATTAACAAAGTGACCCCTGGGAGAGGAGACCTGCACTTAAGATGAGCTTCCCAGGTGTCTGGCAGAGTGCTGGGAATGATGATGAAATACCTATATCATACATACACACATTTGCTGGAGCACGTACTGACGCAGCTGTGAGGCACCGAGAGCTATGCAGAGTAAGGCTAATTTCTGAGCACTGGAAATCATCTTGGTGGAAAGCTTAGGAGTAAGAATTACCCAGCCAATCCAACACAGCGGTCATAACTTCGGCATCTAACATCTCAGTAATGCCTGAGCCACAAATTATCGTTCTGCATCAGCGGAACACAAAGGTCTTGCTGCTTTTTGTTGACATGGCAGACTTGATCACTGGCTGTAGTGATTTGGAAAATAAGACAGGTGCTTTCTGTGCCATGCTTACTGCCAATGAAAATACAGGCACAGGGCAAAGAGGGGAAAGATCAAGACCTTTTCTCCTGCTTGTCAAAGCTTTCTCCAGGCTCTAAAATACACTTTCTGAGGCTCTGTAAATAAAAAAAAACAATTCTATGCTCCAGAGTGCAGCTAAGCCTTCCAGCAGCATCACATCTCCCAGTTGTGCTGGACCTGTTGATCCTTTTATTAACACAACTTCCTTGATCCACAAATAAGAGTTTGGGGAGAAAATGTCTTGGTTTCTTTTTCCTCTTCTGCAATTTGAACAAAGCCGTAGCCACCACCTTGTCTGAGGAAGGGAAAGCACCAGTGGATACTAAAGCTTGTGAGCCTGATAATGTCAGATGTGGATCTCCCAATACACCCTTGCACTGGAAACCCTCCCACCCCATGGGCAAACATTGTATCCCCATTGTGGGGCACACTCCTGATCCTCACCTTCCTTTTGTGTGACCAGCATGAGGACCAAGCCCTCAGAAAGACCCTTTGGAGGGCTCATGGTTGAAAGCAGTCCTACAAGACATCCTCCTTCCAGTAGAAGTCAGGTCTGTTTCCCAGCAAAATCCTCCTTCCCAGCACTACAGTGCTGTCATCAGCATCTTGAGTCTTCATAGTGCCTCAAGCAGGCTGCAGCAGCACTCAGTGAAACCTATCTTGCCACAGGACATTAGCTGTGATATAACAACACAGGGCAGCTGGTGCCACCAAGCAATATCCCATCAGAGTTCACAACACCAGTGATTTTCCATTTGTGGTCAGAACTGATAACCTCCTTTTCTCCTTCGTTCCTTCCCACCAGCTTCAACACTCTGCAAGGTCATAAAGCCAACCTACACCAAGTAGCAATTTCCAAGACCACCTCAAGGTACTACTCAGACAACCTTCGACAGCACTTCATAAAGATGTAAGTAGATGTCCAAGAGCTGAGGGCAAACTGTTATGAGTAACAGGGCTTTTGAGCTCAAAGGCCCTCCAAGATACAGCTGTTGCAGGAGGGGGAGGCAGTGGATGAAATGAAACACAGCTCCATTTTGCTGTGGCACATCAGCAAACTTGCCAGCCCACGGTGTGAGTCACTGACAGTTCATAGCATTTCATCTCTCCCCTCCTTGCCATGCCTACCACTGGAATTCTTTATCCTCAGGCTTTGAAGTGAGCTGCTACGTTGTTTAGTTTCCTACCCCCAACAGGTGAGGCACAGTGACATTCTGGTTTCTTAAGGTAGCCAAGTACCCAATTTTCCTATTAGTTTTTATCCTGCTTTGAACAAACAGTACAGACAGCAAGGTCCAGTGCCTGCTCCCACTAATAGCAAGAACAAGAAAAGCAGACAAATTCAGTTTGTAAGAAGCAGTACAAACTCATTAGACTAGCAAGATACAGAGGTGGTAATATAAATAAGAAAGTAACCTCATCAAGAGTGTGTTTAATGCTAACAAGGGAAAAAATCAGCACTACACCTGACACTGATTTCACACATTAGTTTCTGCTATCAGATTCTGCACTGTTTCCAGCAGTGTAATACACTCCACCCAGCTCACTTACCTTCTGGGAAGGCTGGAGATGAAGCTGAGCACCCGCTGAGCGCCCAGACAGACTCCCACAGAAAATCTGCAAGAGATAAGCACACTCTGCAGCCAGTGGAGGACCCCTTATCACAAAAAAAAAAAAACATAAATCACTTCCTCTGCTCTGTCAGCCCTGATCTGAAATAACACCCAAAGGCAGACCTAGGAAATGAAAATCACAACACTACTATAGAGAAAAGCTCCTCCTGGAGTTCACCACTGACCCCTCTAGCAGCTTCACCATATGCCACGGCCAATTACCCATCCCTGTCTCCAAGGAAATCACTGATTGGCACATTTTTTTCGCCACTCACCTATCATCATTTCCTGCACATTACAGTCACTCTTTCCTCATCAAGCAACCACACGTGTTAAACACTTCACTAGTCTCTGAGCAACTGTTTTCAACACATTTGGCTCTGAAGCCTCCTGTTTCTAGTTTTGATCAGAAGGGCTGGTAGGCCCATAAGCTTCTCTACCTTCTCTAATCCTATCTTCTAATCCTGTCCAATAAAACACCTGTACAGATGTTTTTACATACATTTTACAGACATTTTTCTATACATCACTCCCATGGCCCCTCTCCTGTCCCAGCTTCAGGGCAGCTCACTGCAAGTCTCACAGTTAGGAAGCTGGAACTAAAACAGAAGGACTTCCTGGACTTGAAAACAGCCATGACAAGCAAAGACCTCTAGCAATCTGGCTGAACAGACATCCTCAATGCTTATGTATCTACAGGCGAGCATGTCACATCCCAGGAGGGGCACTGATGCTTTGGTGCGCACCAAAGGATCTGGAGGTGCTTCTCATGAGAAACAGTTTGATCATGAAGGTCCAGCTGAAGAGCCGTTGCGCTGAGCACTGCCATTCTTTAGCAGAACTGACCGTGTAAGCGATCACTCCTGGGTTTTAGGACCGGATGGATTTCTGAGCCTCAGCCACGTGCCCTCCCCCCCAGGAGCCGTGGTTTCAGGGAGCAATCCCATTTATCAGCATTTTCCTGACCCCTAGTGACAAGACGTGGCTGTACAGCAGCCTCTCAACATGCAGCGCCAAACTCCCCGCATAAACAAGGAGCAAAACTTGCCTTCAAGATGGGAGAAAGGTTTTCAGTCTGTCAAGATACTCGCCCTTCTCAACCCTTGCAAATTTGCCAGAAAATCCAACTTGTTTAGCAAAGAAACTCAAATTTGGACTGAAAGTCAGGAAACAAACTGAATACATTAAGTTTCCCTTGCACCAGGCTCCAGCTGTGCTCAGGGAAGCCAAGTTACAGGATTAATTCATCAACAGACTGGACAAAACAAGGGGTGGGGAGAAGGTGGTTTTGATGTATTACCCTCCCCATAAGGGCAAATGCATCCTGTTGCAGAGAACTGAGCAGCCTTGGCAGGGCAGCAAAGTGCATGATCTCACCACCATCTGCAATGGACCGTGGAGCAAACTGCTGGGGACCTGGAGAACATCATTTGTGATACAGGAGTACATTAGCTGCCAGCACCCATGGTCCTTGTTTTTGTCATGCCACTTGGTTTCAAGGACAAACACTGAGTCAAAACAGGATTATTCTGGTCCAACTCTGGAGTTTTCAAATCTAATTCATGCCAGGCTTCTCTGTGCATTAGCCAGCAATGGGCTGTCTCTTCCTGCACCAGACTGACACAAGAGAAGGTACCCGTGGCAATGTGCCCTCAGGTACTTTGGACTCTGGCTTGCATCATCCTCCCCCTCTGGGAAACATCCCTTCAACGCAACATTTCTCCACTCCTAGATACTATGATATTCCACCATCTTGCCCACAGTCATCTCCCACTTTGATTCCCATGTTTTCTACACATTTAAAATGGTTATGCCACTGCACATTGCCTGACATCAAGGCTCTTTATGTGAGCAGACCAGAGAAGCTCCTATTTCTACCAGCCTCCAATTTATTTTGTTCACTGGGTTAAGGCCAATTCCCAGCCCTCAGTGACTGTGATAAAATGATACTACAAGAGGAAGTCTCACACAGGAATAATTAACAATTCATCTCCATTTATTGGGCCCTTTTGTCAGCTTAAACTTGTCATAACTGCCATAAATCCCTTCCAGTGTTAAACAAACTCTTTAATTAAATCTATCGTACCACAAGAGCAATGTTTCAGATAGCAGCAAGTAGTCAATGACGAAAGAGTTTGGCCCACCCTGGCTTAAAAATTCCTTTGTGGGGATTGAGTTTCACTAGGGGATTGTGACCCTGTTCCCAAGCTACTTGCTTAAATGCATTTAGTATGGATACAAACTCTGAAAATGCATTCCTGGTGAATTCCTGGGGCACGGCAGCTGGTTAGTTGTTTTCCTGCTGACTCCGCAGTTGTTCCCCCCTGCCTACAACATGAGTTTTCAGCCTCATCAGAGGAGCAACCTCAAAGCCATAAATACATGGACAATTCAGTACCCACCAGGCAAAAATCTGTTCCCCCATCTCATGGGTTACTAAAATTCTCTGGCCCTGCACCTCCCCATTAAGAGAAGAGAGGTGAAGCATAGGAAGCTCTTCTCCCTCCTGAATGAAGGGAAGAAAGAATGGCAGAGTGTGCCAGGCCTGAAGGAGAGCCAAACACAGTAGATAAAGTTGAAGAAACAGTACATTCAGGGTTTTCTACAGGTCTCTAAGCAGCAGGGACATATTAACATAGGATCTAGTTCACACCCTGTCTCCAGCTGCAGCCAGAAGTGGACTGGGAAACGCAAGAACAGAGCAAGCGCAAAAGCAGCTCCTCCTTTTTCTTACCTTCACCTACTTCTGCAGCCCAGAAGATCTTCATGTGATGTGTTTTTTATTTAGCAACCCCCTATTGGGTTGCTCCCAGACATGACAGACAAACCTCTTCCATGCAGTGCTGGAGGACATCCACCCTTCTTCTAAAGCACAGTATAATTAAAACACCTAGCCCTGTAACGCTAACACCTTGCTTGAGGTAAAGACTCCTTCTGCCAGTGCCATAAGCAAACATCCTGCTGCTGAGGCAGCAGCTCTGCTAACAGCCGCTCAAACACAAACTTGCATTGCAGCAGAAGAGATGGCAGGAGCCACCACTTTGTTGCTTAATCCCATTTGCCTCGTGAGAGGGTGTAGGAAGCAAAATCACAGTGAATTTACCATGAATTGAACCATGCTAATGCTAAATCCCATGGGTTTCCAGGGATGCCTGGAAAAGCATGAGTGAGGGATGATGGCACTGAGCACATTTTCAATACTTTCCAGTGAGGAACCAGCACAGACTATGGAGAGGGGGGTGGGGGTAGGAGAAGCAGAAGAGGAAGATAAAACCAAACCCAAGCAACACTTCTTACTGTGTTGCAGAATCCCAGGCTCCTGCAGGTAGCTTCCCTTCCCCTGCAGCAAGGCCCACGCTCTCCACATCTCTTCAGTGATTGCAAGCAGTCACCTGTTGCAGCCAGCACTCTCATGGAAGGAAGCTAGTGTCCCTGTTCCCTCAAAGGGACCATCAAAATGTTTCAGGGAGCATGAAATGAGAAAGGGGGTGGAATTCAAAAGGCAGATCTTGAGATGGGAGACAGTACACAGCTCTTAACCAAAGCAGCCTTCAGGGTCAGATACATTTTGTTGAAAACTTACTGGCTAAATAAAAATAATAGTAGGTGAGTCAGATGAGAGCTCCTTCCAAATAGGCAGGAACCCTTGCAGGAATGTAACAGCAACATATGCATGTCAATTTGACCTTGCCAAAAGAAGCACAGCTCTCAACTAGACAAAAAAGGGAGTTGAAGAAAGGCACAAAACCTGCTTCCAGGAAACAGACATGCCCCTTGCAGAGGGGCTGCAACCTGCTCTGAGTAAACACTTTGCCCAGCATCACTCAGTTATTCGTTAAAATCACACCTAAAGGGTCCCATCTCAAAAAGAGAAATTAAACCTGGAAAAATCTCAACTGCCCTGTTGACATTCTCAGAAAAAGCACACCACTCTGCAAGAGATCTTCACATGTACGGTTGGCAGTTAAGGCTTGATTTATAACCTAGGAAAGCAAATGCCATTACAAAGGGGCTAAGTAATCAGTATAATTAATCGCTTTTCTCACGGTGTTCTTCAACCACAGAAATTCTTACCTCTAATGAGCTGAGGTGTCTGTCAGTTGTTCTGTACTGGCAGCACATGTATCGGCAAGGTAAGTAGGACTGGCTCCCAGCTGTGCTGGAACAAAATCCAGCAGACGGAAAGCAGGATACCATGACAGATGGAGCATTTGCTTCCTCCCTGATCTCAAGGGAGAGGAGGAGGCCAGCAGTGGCACTACCATCTAGCCAAGGTGCATTCGGGGCCCTGACAGGTCACCATCGAAACTGCCACTGCACTTTCTTGAGAAAACTACAGCTAAGAGCCCCTGAACATGGCTGTTACATACAACACCCATATCTCCACCTGCAACTTCACAGCAATATTGCTTCCTTTACCTCCTGCTTATGCCATTATTTACAAGGGCACTTCTGCTGAGCTGTGCTGATGAAACTGCCAGGCCTGGCAATTCAAACTTATGCCAAGGAAATATTCTGCTGGCCTTTCCCACCCTTACAAACAAACCCACTTCCCAATTTCATTGCTAGCAACCATGTAGTACACCTTTCTTTTCATCCATATCAAAGCTTCCAGCTTCATAGCTGCACACAATTATTTTCTTCCCAGGTGCTGCATTGCTCTCCAAGTCTTTCTGCCCTGGACAGACACTCAGGGTCTCCCAGGATACAAAAGATGCTCATTTTCCTTTTCATTACCATCACAAGCAAATCTTTAGAGGGCAAAAAAGGAAAGGAATAATTTCCTTCCTTCTAACTCACCTGCTGGAGAAACAAATCACCTCAGTGGCACACACGAGCCCAAACAGTAGAAAACAAAACGTGCACAAGAGTATATACAAGGGATGCACATCACACTATAATAAAAGAAAAAAAAAAAATCCAGAACTGGTTGCTGTGAGGATAAAAAAAAGCCACGAGGGTACAGCAAGACACTGAATTTTTAGCTACCATGTATATCAGCACAGTACAGAACTGTTGACAACACTGGAAAATTGCCTGTCACACAAGTGGGTTTAGCAGATGATGAGCTACAGGACATGGGCACAAACCCGCAGAAACAGGCCAGGGAGCAGCACATGGCATCCATTCAGACATGGTTCCCTCAGTAACAGAGTAACAGTAGAAAGCACCTTAAAAATGCTCTGCATTGTTGTCCTGCACACACTCCCCCCATTACCCTAGCTCTGAAAGACAAACCAGGCTGTCCTCAAGCAGCGCAGCCGACAGCCTGTGGTTACTACTCAGGACGACTGTCACATTCATCACGTGTTGCCAGCATCATCCAGCGGTACCTCAGTTCTAACTGCCCCTCTCCAACGCGTTCCGCCTTCTCCTCGTTCAACAGGTTAGAACAGAGGCCCTACGGGAGAAGGGCGGGTGGTTCGGGGTGGACACATCACCACTTCAAAGAGGCCTAGGTTTACCCTCCCCCAAGCCCCACGGCCCCGCCGGCGGCCGGGCAGCGGTTGGGGAAGGCGCGGGCAGCGGTTCGGGGTGGGTAGACCCGGCCCCCTCGCCACGCCTCCCGCCACCGCGGACGAGCCGCGGCACCACTGGGCTATAGCGCTGCGTGCTGCGCCCAGCCCGGATCGCGGACGGAGGCCACGCACACCCACGGGCCATGGTAAGTCGCTGCTGGGAACTCCGGATGGTGCTTTGCAGGCAGCAGCAAAGGACGGGGCAGGAAGGTTCTGAGCAGCAGCTCCGGCCTCTGAGAAGAGGCAGGAGGAAAAGGAGAAGGGAGCAGAGCTCTGCGCCGTGGTTAATAAGTAACGCAGTCAGCTCCGCCGGCTGCTGCTGTTGAATGACCGAAGCAGCGCTCTCCAGGCTCGGGTCCTCTACAAGGGGGAGGGAAAGGGTCCGCCAGCACGCAGCTCTGCCGGTGTGACCCGTGCTCATATTCTGCATGGCATGTGCTCCATCTGCACAGCCTGTCCAGTCCACTCTGGACAGCTGGAAACCAACTTCTTCACAGCCAGGGAGGGGACAGAGGAAAAAGACATTGGGCCTTGTGGCATACCTCGTTCCAGCCCTGCCTGCAGCTCCTGCTCGCACCAGGGCTGTCCCCTTTACCTTCTTCTCGGTGACAAGTCATCCTTAAAAGGGAAGACACTAGTTTGGGCAGAGAAGGTTGTTTCATCTCCAGAAAGCCCAAAGTTCTCCCAATTTCCAGTGCTGGTTCCTTTCCCTCAGTTGCACAATGCATCTACTGATTTCCTGCTGGCAAAAAAACAAAACAAAAAATCCCAATGCCTTGCAGTTGAGAGCCAGCAAAAGAAAACAAAATAATTTAATTTCCCTAATGAGAATAGTGTGTTTTAAAAGGAGTAAAGTGCACATGAAGGCTTTTAAATGCCATACCGACAAAACCAGCAGGCTGGCAAATGGGGTGCTGGGGCAGAGAAGAGAGGAAGGGGAAGAGAGTGAGGGGGAGGGTGCTCTGGCCAGTTTGCCATTCAGAAAACACAGCCAGAGGAGCTAGCTTTCGTGTGGTCTGTTGGCCAAACCTCAGCTTGGCCTTGCCTCCCACTGGTGCTAGGCTCAGAGAGGAGCTGAGCCTGGAGAAAGCCCTGGGGCCTGTCCTCCCGTGTAGTCACACCCGCAGAAAAGAGTTCAGAGAACAATTAAAAGCCACACCTGGCCATTGCCATCACAGTCCCCCAGGGCAGCCCCCACGGGTGCCCCCCTGCCAGAGACCCTGTGCAGAGCCAGCCTCCTTCCCCACCTTATCCAGTTGCTAAGCTACCTATGCCCGGCTTACCGCACCATCAGCACGGAAGGGCAACGGCTGAGTTTATTGCACTAAGCCATGTTTACTCACTACCTTCCCTCCAAACCCAGAGCTCAGGAAGGGATGGGGTTGACGTTAGCAGAGAGATGGTGAATCTGGGTCTGGCAGGGGGCCATCCAAAACACTGCACAAACTGAACGGCAGCACAGGGTGGTTTGAATGCTACCAGCAAGGCCAGACTGCACGGAGGTGAGGAAGGCTTTCCCCAAACATTATGCAAGAGGAAGAGCATGCAGCTACGATGCCAGGGGGACAGGACCCGTCACACCCCCATCAGCCACTCCTGGGCTAAGGTTCAGCATACACCGTGGCACTCTCCATTTCATGAAGCATTCTGCAGCTCACAGCTTTCTTTAAGCATAAGGGTCATGGCAATGCAGACAGGTAGGCACTCACACAGCCTGATCCATGTCTTAGTAGATCCAGTAACACTGGAATAGGGCATAATCATAGAATAGTTAGGGTTGGAAAGGACCTTAAGACCATCTAGTTCCAACCCCCTGCCATGGGCAGGGACACCTC
>JANRGW010011549.1:0-39505 GCA_024733675.1 Psilopsiagon aymara
TAGTGATAGGACAAGGGGTAACGGGTTCAAACTTAAACAGGGGAAGTTTAGATTGGATATGAGGAAGAAATTCTTTAACGTAGGGGTGGTGAGGCACTGGAATGGGTTGCCCAGGGAAGTTGTGAATGCTCCATCGCCAGTGGTGTTCAAATCCAGGTTGGACAGAGCCTTGGGTTGCATGGTTTAGTGAGAGGTGTCCCTGCCCATGGCAGGGGGGTTGGAACTGGATGATCTTAAAGTCCTTCCCAACCCTGACTATTCTATGATTCTATGATTCTATGAAACCTATTTAAACCATTATTTCTGTCAGAAACTTTAAATTTTCATGGGGCAGAAGAAAGAACTTCGGGTTATAAACAGCGTTTTCTGTACACAAGCATACACTTATACATACACATACAATTATTCTGTGAACAATCTTTTGAGCATTGCTATAGTGCAGCAGGGCCAATTAAGCTTCATTTCTGCCTGGGCTGAGAGGGTCTGTGCTCTGTATGATTTTCCACTGCCTGTGCCAGTTAATGTGCAGGATTTCTCTGCCTCTCTCCTACCTCTGTTTTTTTTTTTTTTTTTATCAAGCTGAACTACAATTGTTTTCAGCTGCTGTTTTGCATGTAAAATAATCTTTGCACAGATGACTGCAGGTCAGACTTTTTCTTTTGCTGTAGTTTTAAAGTTACGTAGTAAGTGTGCATTTCATCACCTCAGTGTGTTCTGGTCTCTGGAATACTTTGCCCAGGGCAGAGATGAGCCTTGCTGTCACTGTAGGATGTCACTAACGCATCTCTCTCTGCAACTAGTCTCTGGTTTTGGGCTTGGGGTCATGTGGATCCTTCTGGATCTGCTAAGGCTGTTATCTGGTAAAGATGGGCACTCCTCTTCGGGCAGTAGATATTCATGTGTTGGGATGTAACAGCCATAGGCATCATCCCAGGCCCATCCTGGAGGACATGAGTTTTGTAGAGTCTCACAAGCAATGGCAAGGCAGTCGTAGAATTAGGTATTCTGAGGTGAGTGGGAAGAACAATTTGCATTTCTAGGAGATGATGGGGAATGCTTGAGACAGCAAGAAGTCTGCAGGATAATGCATTGTATGTGCTAGAAATGGTGGAGACCCAGCTATGTAGCAATGACATTGGAATTTTATGGCATATCCTGAAATGGCTTTCTGCCACAGATGTAACTAGGAAAGCACAGACTGGAAGTTCTTCTCCATAGCCATGCACACCCAAAGTACTGCACAAGAGGTGTGCTCAGCTTTGCTCCTACAAAACTGACTGGTAGGACTTGCCAGAATGAAGTGGCTCACATGTGCAGCCAGATTGCACCTGCTGCAGGGTAGGACAGATGTATTTCACCAGTGGTTTGTCTTCTCCTTCTCCACATTCTTGCTCTGCTGCTTCTCTTTCTGCCACAGGGGAAAGCCTAAGCCCCTTGGAACAGCAGCAAGCTGCTTTCTTGCTGTGCCCACACTCTGGATCCTGAGGGCACTCGGGGATCTTTAAACGCTATTATGAAATCAATGAAAAAGCAGATCCTTGAGGTTAGTCCAAAGCTCATTCTAAAGAGACAGAGTACAGACAAAAGATAGGCAGTACGGCAAAAGATAATGTTCATTTTCAGGTGGGGAATGACTTCTCAATGGCTTTTGTGCCCATAGCAACTCTGGTGCTGGCTGCTGGAAACTTAGAGCTTGCCATTGCCACCTCTGTTTGCTTTGGAGGGTCACTAAAGATGGAACCCAGGCCCAAAGATGGAACATGTCATTCGCCAGGGCTCTGCCTTTTCCACAGCAGGGGAGTAACCAGCAGTGGAGGAGGAGGACTCAAGTACAGGAAGAACAGCAGAGTTCTGTGAAAAATGTGTAGGGTAGTGGAAACCTCTTAATTCCTCTATTTGCACAACTAATCAACTGGGCTTTCTGCTTGCTCTTCACACAGCTAAGTTTATACTATTTATTTTGCACATCATTGCATTTAGATTCAAGTGCAAGAAAGGGGAATATGGACACTTTCATTTGTTCAGCGTATTTATAAAAGGCACAGAAATGAACATGTGGCATCAGATGAACACCTGGCAATCAAAGCAGAGAGAGCCAGCTGTTGCCTTTGTAATCGGGATTACAAATTCACACCATCCATCCTCTTCCTACCATTCCTGCACCACTCATGAAAGTGAAGGAATTAGCTTTGGGTGCATATGCTTGAGGAGAATCAGCTAAAGACAGTGCTTGCCCTATCTGCTAAAAAAAGAAACTCCTTGCCTTTTCCAGTAAGAAGTTGTGGGTTTTAAGCCAGCTGTGTCTGCAACTCCCGGTTGTTACAGAATTCTGTCTGTGCTGGTCCAGTCTTTTCTGCAGGGCATGCAACTTTCAACAACTTTGCAGTTTCCAAGTTGAACTCACTTCGTTCCTGACTTCCCTTCAGGTGATCTGCGCAGTATCCTTCATGCTTGAGTTCATAGGTCTCCCTTCTTCTCCTCTGGCTTGTTTAGCTGCTGAGTTATTGAAGACCATGGGTAATAAAAGATGCCTGTGTTACCCTCACTTGCAGTCTGTACTTGAAGGCATCGGACAGGAATCTTATGCATTAAAAACATAGGAAGCAATGGGACCAAAGGCACCTTGAGCATACATACTCTACCTAAACGAAAATAAGGAGGCAGAGCCACCACTTGGGAATGTGTGAGTCAATAAACTTTAATATAAGAAGCCCATAAAGCTGCCATGGAAGTCTAACTGTTGCATGCATCTAGGGTGAGTGCAATCCATTGGTGCTAGTGGAGGACCTTGAGAGGTATTCCTTTTCTCTCCCACACTGGGATCCTCTATTTAAAACATATGGAGGAGGCTAAAGTTTGTTCTGAGTGACTGCAGTGAAAGTAACAATTGAAAAAATGCCCAAGTGCACACGCATGTGTATGTACCCAAACAGATGGGAAGAAATTGAGATGGACTGACAAAACCGGGATGCACTTGCAGCACAGCACATCTCCAGCAGTAGAGGCCAAAGGAGACCGGCTTCTCTGGTGGCAGCTGATAGACACAAGCACTTGAGCAGTTCACAGCCTCTCTGTTGTTCCTGTCATGAGATTTGTAGGTGGCTCTCAGCCAGCCACCGGGCTGAAGGGTCAGGGGTCGTGACCTGTTGATTTACCGAAGTATGATCAACTCACACAAATTACCGGTGTCAGAGCTCCCTGACAACTTCAATATGATGAGCAATGAGAGCGATTGTTCATGACACGTGAAAGCAGCGGGAGCACCATTTAGCACAGCAGGAAGAGAGCTGCAGCAGGGCTGTGGGAGAGCTGGGGGCAGCCATGATCCCCTTTCCCACCCCATAGACCCACCACCACTGGCTGGGAAAACCAAACCTGGGGTCTCACTGGGCAAAAGCATCTTCTCAGCGAAGAAAGAGGCAGAAGGAAGCAAAGGGGGTTAGAAAGTGTTTCAAGGGATGGCTTGGTTATTTCTTTTTTTTCTCACTGCTGTTGCACTTAGTGCAAAGGGATATTGAGGGATAGGTGCTTTAAATCTGATTGGGAGTGCTATGGGATTCAGATCTAGGAAAACCCTGGAGCTGGTGGTGTCTGTGGTTTGGTCAAACGGATGTACCAGCTTCTTCGAGTTACCTTTGGGGGATGTTGTCAAAATCTTTTAAATTGTTTTTTTTGTTTTTTCCCAGCCTCATTCACATAGAAAAAAAATTTGCCTGGGGTGGGATGGGAAAATTATAGCTGCTGGGCATTTTGCCTTGATCCATCAATTCCCCTTAATCGATTGTGCTATTCAGATGGGGGCAGAGGATAGCAGAGGCAGTTGAAAGGATGCAGGGACTGATGAGGGGTTAGAGCAGGGGTGGCAAGTGTGTGTGTGCATGCATCCAGATGTGTGTGCAGGGAGGAGGAAGAGAACCCACACTCCAGGAGCACCTGGGCAGCATTAGTCTCTGAGAAGTAGTGGGGTTTTTAAGATGCAGCATTCTTGCAGTGAATGTGGCTGATGCCTCCTCAGCTGGGAAGTGCTGCCCCTTCCTGGGGGAGCACGAGAGATGATGGGGAGGTGCAGGTATCCAAGAGCATCTGTTGGGGAGGGAGCACAACCCAAGCCTGGCTCACATCCCACCATCTCCAACTGCTCTGCCTGGTCCCATAAGAACAGCTTCTTGCAATTAACAGAAACAAATAAATAAGAACTATTACAACTTCTCTGTGTGTTTTATCCACAGTGGGCATATTGTACCCAGCCCATTGCTGTGTTTATTTGCATCCATTTGTTTTACTTGGGGAAAGAGATGCACAAAATAAGGGTAATGATCAGCTAAGCTAACAGCTTTTAATTTCTTACTAAAAATCTTCAGAACATTTGTTTTATAGCCACCAAAGTGGTCACAATGTGTGAGCTGGCAAAGATGAATAGTCAAGATTTTTCCATCTATCTTTACCATTATAACACTTAAAATATTTTTATACATATATAAAAAGGCAGAAGAAGGGTATGCTTTAAAATATATATGCCTAACTTTGGGTTTAAACCAAACAAAATAGTATTTAAAGAAATACTGAATAAATTATTTCTTACCCTCGTCAATGGTTGCAGAAATACAGTTTATGTAAACACATTACAATTCCAGCCATTCTAAGACCTGGGTTTAGAAAAAACCCAAACCCCTTAATGCAATTTTAATAAACCTGAAAAAAAAGTCATGCTCTTGTTTCCAGCTGAATAGTTTGCTATTTCTGAATAATAATAATTCAAGACCTAAATCTAACCACAAGAGTTTAATGCACAGATGAAACATACTTGCTGGAAAACCCTTAAGAAATAGATGTTTGATTCAGGATCTGAGTCTGTAAAACAAGTTGTGATATTTTAGTGGGATTGATGTCAAATAATAGAAAATGAGGACAACTAAGCTAGAAAGAAGAGGTGTACACTTTAGGAGAATTAATTAATAAATTAATAGCTGTGTGCATGGATGGAGTACAAACAAACAAGTCAACAACAGATTATTATTCCCTTAAACAAATATGATTAACAGATCTCTCCGAAAGGAAGTTATTTGGTTATTTGTGCTTGAATAAAGACCATGTGTGAGTGGATGGATGGATGGGTGGATGGGTGGATGGATGGATGGATGGATGGATGGAGGGATGGATGGAGGGATGGATGGATGGAGGGATGGATGGATGGAGGGATGGAGAGATAAAACATATATAGTCTGCACAGGGAGACACACACATGCATACATTCACACCCATTCATTTATATAAAGTGGATTCTTCAAAGGAGTCCTCTGTGACTTTCCAAGGGTCAGAAACGATCCCTCTAGCATTTAACTGTTTTTTTGCCTCACATAAAATCTTACTGTGTTTTAGTGGGTAGTCATGGTCTATGAAATTGTACTAGATCCAGTTATACCACATAAGGAACAGTTAAAGTTCACCCTTTTTCCACATCACATTTCTATTGTTAAAGATGGTCATTGCCTTTTTGAAAAACAAAACCCCAAAACAAGCCTTTTGTCAAAAAAGTGCTGATTTCTTGCCAACGAGACTTTCTACAGAAAGTGTTGATGGCTTTACATTTTTAATTAAATAGGTTATTTTAATTGTTTTAACATAGGTTGCAAAACAAACAGAAAAATCCAGATTTTCAGTTCAAAACAAGATTGTTTGAAATGTACTTTAATTAGCATACAAAAATCACAATCCCAGTACTAAAATGAAATGTCTTGGAATGATCAAAACCGAAACAGGTTTCCACAGCCCTGAAGTGATATAATTTTTTTGCATTACAGAAGTTTTTCAGGCTTTTCATTGTTTGTTAAAGTGAGCAAATAATATATATATTTTTTTAAACACACAAGAGATTAAGAGAACAATAATTTGCCCAATTTGAGAGTACTGCTCAGAATAAGCAGGAGTATCAGAGCCTGGACAGAATAAATGAATAAATACATTAAAAAATAATAGATCAAAGCAATCTGGTTTTGAGCAAGAAAGCACTTCCAATTTAAGGGTCAGCAGTCTTGACATAGATATACAAATATTCATGTGTGTATTAAAATAAAACCAGCGGGATATATAAGTCTATACACACATGCACTTCCACCCTCTCTAATAACTTCATTTGATTTCTGCATTTGGCTTTTTCTTTTCCATGCCAACATGCTGCACAAATTTCATGTGGAAACCTCATAGCTAAAACAATCACCACAAAAACCTGGATTAATGATAACACTGAATCAAGAGTTATAAGCACTCATCAAGGTAATACATGATACAACTTAGCCATTTCCTTTCTCTTTTCAGTTTTTCAAAAGGGGCAAGGGAGCATGAAGAATAAAGCCAGGCATCCTTATTTGGTTGAAATAATAGCCAGTATACCAGAACTTCAGACAAATCCTTCTTGCTTTCTTTCAGTGGCCTTAACCATTTTGATCTCATTTCATCATTGAATGGACTCCTTAACAGAGAGTGACCCCATATTTTAGGACTGAAAACATACACCTTGTTAGTGTGAGTTTATTTTTTTGTTGTTTGAAAAGTGGGCAAATGCAGTCAAAGCTCTCACAAAACATCACAAGAGGCTCTTTCTTCTTTCATGGCACATTGAACATGTAAAGTAATCATTGTTTACAATACAGAGGCAGATAGCAAAGGCGTGTTTGTTGTCTCATGCTGCATCTAATTATGCATTAGATTTTGATTTCAGTTGCTTTGCCTTTCCATGTTATTTTAATTGTGAATGATGATCACTGAAGGGACAAAAAAACAGGGAAAAGAAAAGACGGGGATGTGTCAGCAAGGCAGCGGTCCCCCCGTGCGGAGCACGTGTAGGCTGGACCTGGAGCACCACGTTTGGCACTGGGCACCTCATTACCGCAGGCAAATTGGAGGAGTTGGGGACTGCTGAGAGTGCAATGAAGGCGCTGCTAGGACTGGCTTGGGGAGAAAGATTAAAAGACTGAAATATGTATAGACTGGGCAAGTGATGAGGCAGCCCCCTCCCAACACAATGCTCTGTGCACTGGAGGGAGGGGAGTCCTTTTCCAGCAAGCCTGAGAGACTACACTATGGAGAAACAGGGTGAGTTGGAGCAGAGGGGGAAAGGAAATACAATCCCAGAAGTTTCTGATTTTGGCTGTGAATCAACAATGAGCCTTGGAATAGCAACCCCAAAGAAGCTGCAGAAGGTCCTTCATGCAGGATGTTTAAATGGGGCTGAGCTGAGCATGATGAAGCTCCCAGTGGGAGCAATCCAGGCGATGCCCCACTGCACCAGCATGCATGCCTTTTGTTTCTCTCCCCCTCATTCTTGGTTATTTGCCTATTTACTCATAATGCTCACATAATTTGATGTTTCCTAATACTATAATCCTAATGCCTTTTATCTGCTCCAGAGGGCTTTTACACCCAGCCAGGATGCTCTGAGTCCCCCAGCCCTGTCAATTCTGCTCTTGAAGCTGAGGGAAAGACTGCAGCAAACTGAAACAAATGTGGGGAAATTAAGCACAGGGTGCTGAGAGCAGTGGCAGTGCTAACTCACTCTCTGCCTTCCCCTCTCCTCCGGAGGAAGATGAGAGTTCAAGCAGGAAAGAGGGTTCCCATGCCTGTCTCCAGCACTGACTTTTGTCTGACCCATAGACAAGACAATGCCATGAATTTTCCTGGAACCACAGCACTCAGAGTCCTGTCAAGGATACTGCCAGGAACAGGCAGCACTGACCAGGATGTACTTAGACACTGCTGTCGTTCAGTATCGTTGGGTATGTACTGAAACTAAAATTGGTGTCTGCTGGGCAGGAGAAAGGTAACAATAGATTCTTTTGAGTAAAAAATTGCATGAAAGGGCTTGGAATGTTACAGATATTTTATTCTTTAAAGATCTTCCAACTTTTTTCAACCACCTCTAGTGAGCATATTAGATGAAGAGGATTAGCATAAGAAATCCTGCTCAATGCAAAACTTGTAAATATTGAACAAAATCTGACAATTAGCCAGAAATAAAAAGGCAAAAATCTAGCTACAGAGAAAAAAAAAAAAAAAAAAAAACAAAAAAAAAACCAGTTAAAAATTAATTGAAATTACCCGCAAAAATTGGGAAATTCACTGATATAAAACCCAAATATTTTGAGGTATTGGAAAGAAAAGATCAGAGTTCTGTGTATAGACATTGATAAACATATAGAAAAATAAATGAAAGCTGTGTGTGTGTGAGCCAGGGGCCTCACTTCCAAAAATGTCAAAGAAAATACCTGCATAGATGTCAGCCGACAGTGGATCAGGCCCCAAGCCCTAAGTGGACAATCCAGAACATTACAAATCACTCTTGGGATCAAGTTGCATCCATGTCATCTAATTACAGATAAACTACAGAGTATTTAACATCTCGTTAATTTAAATACCTGGGGCCATATCATGCCATCAATTTTTAAGTAGATGTCCCCATTGATATCAAAGACGAGTTCACACAATACAGACCATGTAGCTGAACCTTAAGGGACAAAGCAGACAAAGAGAGGGAGAGAGAGATGCAACAAAATATTCCCCTTTCTTCCACTCCCTTTTACAAGCTCCTTCCTTTCTCTATTATTGGTGTGGTTGCCTGCACATTTTGTTAGCTGGTCCCTGAGTGTGATTTCTATAGTCCTCTTTCTATAGGAATGATGCTGAACCATGTTCACAAGATGAGGATCCTCAAGTTCAGTATTAAGCTCCAAAACAAGGTCTTCTGTAGCGGGAGGGTTATCACATTTCTCTTTCAAGCTGTCAGAGGTTGTCAGAAAGATTACAGATTTTAGCATTTGCTCTGTTTTGTTTCATTTTGTTTCTTATCCTGACTAGAAAAATGAGAGAAAACTCAGATACTGACATTAGAAGTGTCAGAGAATATTTTACAATTTCCTTGGCAAAAGATAGGTTATTTATGAAAATATTTTTAAATCAGGCTTTCAATATTTGAATTTTTTTCCCCAAGCAGTCTCAAGTGAAATGTAGAAATAATGTTGGTTTTGGTTTTTTGAGAGTCAGAACATTTCAAGAACCTGGGATTTTATTTTCACTACTTCTGCTTTCTTTTCTTGGTAACTACCAAGTAGCACAGATTTATACAATCACTGTTATGATAATGGTGACAATTTCCTCAGCATCCACTATTTTCCACTGTATATTTTTTCAGTTGTGCACCTGGGAGAGAAATATCTTTTAAAAGTTACAAAAGTGATGAGAAGAAGGAAACAGAATCGCTGAATGGTTGTGGTTGGAAGGTACCTCTCCATGGCTGGGCAAGACTGTCCAACCCCCAACCGAAATATGAAAAAATAGGGCTTTTTGAAATGTAACATTTTTCTTCCAAATAGAGTTTTAAGAAATTCGAGCAGCTTTAACAGAGTTTAGAGGGTTGAAATTATTTTTCCCCTCTTTGTCCAGCTCCTGTTAGTAACATCGTGACAACGACAGGAGAGGTGTGCAAATCCTGTAAACCTGCTGTCGTTGACCTCAGGGGACATTTTCACATTCCCACCACTGTTCTTACAGTATTTAATAAGAATAACACTTATTTAAGTGTTCTTACACTATTTACTATTTAGTGTAAGAACAATACTCCTACTGCATCTGAGTCTCTCTTTCAAAATTTTTTGAGACATTTACCCTTTCCTTTGCCCCTAAAAAATGCCCACAAATACACATCAGACTGTGGCCATGAGTTTTGCTGCTGAATCCAATGACTGTTCACAGACATAAAATTAAATCCAGTAAAAATACCTTGCTAATCAAAGCTTGAAACTGATGCAACCATATAGACTTCATTCAACTTCCACTTTAGCTGGAATCAGACACTGAAATGTGCAATGTAAGGCTCATACTGTTGACAAAAAAGGAATTTGGTCTTTGTCAAAAAATACAAAAACCTTTTTTTTTAATTTTAATTTAGTTCTACACTTTAGAAGAAGAAAATGAAGAAAGCTCCATTAGCTGTACTGTGTCCAATTCTTGAAGAATTTCTACCTAAGAGCTTGAGGAGGTTAAGATACCTTTTGCTGAAACATCCTTCCTCTACAAATAGGAATTTATTCCAGGGCCTTCATTAAAGTTGAAGGATTTGGTTCTTATAAGATAATCCTACTGGTGTACTAACAAAGTAGTCAACAGAGAAAGTGGTGGCAGAAAGGCCACACTTGCGGGAAGATGACATTTCTTTTGACTCTTCAGACTTCTGCTTTGCAAGTAAAATTTCCATAGTAACTTAAATGCCTCATTCTTGTCCTTTTTTGGTACTAAGAATGTTTCACTACTACTGTGATAAAACTCACTGCCTCTACCAGGTAGTTAGCAGAAATAAGCCTTCTCTGGCTATTTTAGGAGAGCTTCATGTTCTCAAGCTGCTTGTGCTTGTTCAGTTTTGGACTTTAACTTTCTACAATGACTGAAATGATGGCTCTGAACCAAAGCCACTCCAAGGGCCAAACAGAACTGCTGGGCTGCAATAAGGTGACAAATGACTGTCATCCCGGACTGAAGTGTTTTGAGTTCTCAAATGTTACCAAAGCTGTTTTAGAAACTTTAATAATGACAGTATTTTTCAGAACATCATTGCTTATTTTGAACTAAAGGACAAAATGTATTGGTGTGTAGATTCAAAAGCTATTGGTGATCTGAGTGCTTTTCGTTTAGGACAACAAGATGTTCAGTACATACCAGTTTTTCATGAGTGTTCAGCACCTGCAGAAATCATACCTCTTTCAGAAATCACTAGGGATAATTCCAAATTTATTAGGAATGTGAAAAATAAATGAACAATGACACAAATTTTGGAAAATACCTAAGGCAGAAGCCTTTGCAACCTAGTCTATCGTCCAGGACAAAAACACTTACATCCAAAGTTAGATTCCTGGTTAACATTTGCATCCTATTTTTGGTTCAAAGTTTAATTTTGGTCCTAAAAAAAACCCTTCCTCTTTTTCTCTTCATAATTTTCCAAGATTATGAGAACAGAGACATGAATATTTTGCAATGTAAAATCCCCAGTTTATAAATAGAAACTATGCACATGTGCACAAGAGAGAATCAGGGAGTTGTGTAAATCATACTAAACCTTTGGAAGCTGATGAAGTCTTTCCATTGACTTCATCAGCTTTGGACCAGGACCTTACATAGGAGGGTTTTACTTTTATTGGACATTCAGGGCTTATTTTGGAACATGTCAGTAAGAGGTAGGATGGAATTAATTTGAACAGAGAGAAAACCAGAAATAGCTCCATAGAGAAAGTGTTTAAAGAAATGGGCTGAAGGGTGAGGCCAGGATTGTTGTTTAGCAGGGGCAGAGACCACAAGAGAGGAAGAGGCTGCTGAAGTAAATATTCACACAACAGGAGGAAAAATCTTAAGTGGCAACAGAGATAATGCAAGTTCCATAGAGAAGGAAAAAAGTGCAGAGAGAGCATTAAGTGAAAAACTTGAAAACTGGAACAAAGGAAGAAAGAGATTCAAAGGTCACCTAGGAAAGTTTCTGAGTTGTCTGTATACAAATGCAAGAAGAGTAACAAAGGAACCAGGGGAAATGGAGAGACCCAGAGGTAACTCAGATGGGATTTGATTGATCGCTCCTTCTGTGAGCTTTTCTAAGCATTTATCGTATAGCACTTAAGTGCACGAGTAGCTGCAGACACGTAAAATAGTATCAAGTGTTCTAAAATTGCACATGGGTTTGCACCATCTGATGGGTGTCCCTCTGCTGTGGCCTGCACAACACAGTCTCAGAAAAGGATGTTTGAGTACAGGAAACTGGGAAAATCTGCAGGACCTTGTCATCAAGGATCTCTGAGTGAAAGATGTGCTGAGGAACAACCTCTGCTCCAATGACCTCCCTCTGGGATCTCAAATCCCAGCACAGCATTGTCAGTGGAATCACTCTTTTTACTATCCTCTCTCCCCTAAAATAACTAGTTTTGAAGCAGACACACTCCCAGGCTCACTGCTCTGTTATGAGTGGAGAAATCGAAGTCCAGCCATCAGAAACTCTCACTCAAAGTCTTCACTATCCCTTCTTCCTCAGATGTCATTAAATATGAAGATGGAGTAATCAGGCACAGCTGGGATGGATACAGCTGTAGGGGATTGCAGGGCATCCTGTGGCTTCTGTATGTAAAACAAGACAGTTACTCCTTGGGACTTTGGTACTAGGAAATTTGCAGCCCACCGAGCAGAGTCATCTCTCAACTCTTGTGAATGAGACACCAGCAAGTGAAAAGGCTTGAAAGATGGGCAATGGAGTACCATACTTCAGTGTGCCCTTTGCCAGCACCAGTCATGTAGATTCTCTACTCAGAAGCAGGTTTGCTATGAAAAGGAAAGTTTGCAACTTCAACTTCTGTTGTAACTGTGAGAGCCCATACAGCTCAGTATCATTTTTACTTATCTATATGCTGTATATGAATAATTTTTTATATATATGTATTTTAATATGTTTATATAAGGCACTTCTAACCAGGATACCTATGCATCTGGCACCGTGTCAGCTCTATATTTCAGGAAAAGCTGCACTGTGAGCTCTTGATAGAACAGTAGTTAAGCAAGGCATACCCTCAAAATAACAAGGCTTTCTTTCTCAGACTGTTTTTCCACAGTTTCTCTGCTGTCTGGGTTTTTTTTTGCTGGAAGAGTTGGCGCAAAGTCTTAGATAACTATGTATTAATAATGCAAATAATGCACTCCACTGCAGGCTTATTTGCAATCACATCTTCAGAACTGTAGAACTTTAGAGGGAAAAGATGGGTTGAACAAATAGGACAGGGAGCCTTGTAACACAGAAGAAGGATCCACAGCCTGAGGAGCCATTGTTAGTTCTCTGACTAACCACACACAAGTGTTTTAAAGACCAGGAAAAAGGTTGAGTCAAGACAGTAACATTGCTTATAAAATGTCAAGACTTTAGGTACGTACAGAGCTGATTCTCAGCTGTCTTGCTTGCAGTGAAGATGGGATTTTTTGCAAGGGTGATTCTGGTAGGGATAAAGTTTGGGTAAGGATATGCCTCATTTCACAGAATACTTGTTATTGAAGGATCCATTCATGAGCTGTACCCTTTTCTCTATCCTGTCTAATCATGCTATTTCTAGATAAAACTATTATTACACTTTGAATATGGTCATCCCCCCCTCCCAGTCCTTTTTATGTGTCTTGGTTAAAGTCACATCATACTGAGTTGCTTGTTCTCAGTAGCACAGTCTAGCGCAGGAGTGTGGTGAAATACTGCCAAAGGGCTCCAGTAAGCAAGTGTGGTAATTCATTGGGGGTATACTCCCTCTTCTTCAGTACTGCATGGCTGTTTGCTTACAGGTGAAAGAGTCTGTGCTGGAGGCAACCTTTGATTGACATAGAAACCCAAAATCTTATTGATTCACCCAGGATTTTCTGCAGTGCTTACCATTGACTTCTGTTTTGTTACCTTTTCCATTCATGGAAGCAGATGTAGGACTTTGAAAAAATTGCTATATAAATGTTTCAGGTGTTTGTGCCAGTTTCTGCAAAACTAAAGATGTAGCGACCAAAGTCCTACTCAGGATCTTAAGTAAGCTCCTGTGCTTTCAATAATACAGTGAATTATTCACTTCCTTGAAAGTAGTAGACTATTAAGGCATTGCTATCTTTCATCCTATAATGATGTAATTTGGGCAGAAAATAGACACACATTGCTAGGATAATGGAGGTGTGAGGCCCTACATGCCTCTGAATTTCTTGCTACAACTTACTGTTTCACTACGATGAATAGGAAGGCAATGGGGAATTGCTGCTGTAACTGCTGGAGCACACCACCAGCTTTGTGTCCTGGCATGGCACTGTCAGACTGCAGGACCATATGCAATGAATGCCTTCTTATACTGCTGCTCGGTCCGTGCTGTCACTACACATGCCCATCCAACTATGGGAAGATCTCAGGGAAGCCTGTGATATGTGATGGAAAGCAGTATCGAAAGTGCTCATCTTTCCATTGTGTACTGCAGTTATCAATCTCCCCAGAATATTTAGTTCTGCTGGAAATTCAGGATGCTTTTATGCATCTATATTAAAGACCTTTAACCTTGGTACCTAATTCCAAGTTTAAAATTGAAAATGAAATCCCTAGTTCCTGAAGCACTGGGCTTAGCACTGTTGATTTGAATCCCAGGTTCCTTCACCCTGCCTAGAAAGCAACAAACTTCCTACTGGAGGAAATCTTCAGCTTTTACCAAGCTTCTCTGGCTTTTCAAATCTAAGAAACAGAAACATGTTACTTAAAGGAGTCAGTGTGCATCTGATAACTGCACCTCCCTTTCTTGGCAGGAGCTAAAATACTTACAGTACAGTTTTCCTCTTTTGTTTCCTCAAGAGATGGTGCACACATGCCCTACCAGTGATCGTCTATAATTTTGGAGGAAAATCTGTTGCTGACTTACAGAACTGCTCATTCAGAGTACGATAGTCACCTCTAATTTGAAAAAGATTCCTCCTCAGCTAATGCCTTTGATCTTGCCTATCTGTAGTTCATGAAAAGTAATTGGGGTCCAAGCAATTGGCTATTTTTGTTCTACTTTGTTTTGGTTTTGACTCCTGCAGAGCCTTTTTTTAATGGACTGTATTTTTAACATTTCCCAGAGCGTCTGGAACTTGGGGTAGATTTATTTAATGCATATTGAATTCTGAATATTCAAATATAGAATTAGATTCCTTATTCAGTCTTAAACACTGTGTTTTTTAAATCAGAGAAACTGAGAGTTGGTGCTGGCGTAGTTATGCATATGTGAGCTCTCACCACCAAAGTAATTAGGAGTTCTTAGTAAATGTGTTGCCCACAGTAGTTCAGTTTTCAAAAAATACATTTAAAAGGCACTGTATTCTTTCTGCACAATATCTTTTTCAGAGCAACAATGACTGCATTTGGAGATAGAGATTTGGCAGTCATTCACATTGATCTGTGGAATATCATTCCTTGATTTTTTTTCTAACAGGTTCTGGAATCAAGAAAGCAAAATGTTTTAAATGGGTCAAATTCAAGTGAAGCAAGGCTCATCCAGCAACCCACCCCAAGGTAAAAAACACATCAGAATAACTGAAATGAGGCAATTTTGACCCCGTGATATTGGGTATTAGCTATAGACAGACTCAGCTAGCATGTAAGGCATTTGAAACTCAGCACCAAGGCTGTTCAAACTTAGGATGATTCACACACAAATCAATGAACTCTGATCATATATAACAAATGCAGAAACCCACCAGCTATTAGCTGACAAGGACCGTAACATTCCCATGCCTTGGCTGAAAGAAGCTGTATCAACAAACGCGTTGCTAATGTTTTAATGATGAGTCCTGGCTAAACACGTTCTATGCTCAAGAGAAGGATAGCAGCTGGAAGAATCCAATTGACTCAAGTGTTCTTCAAAAAACACTTTGTGACAAGGGGTTCTTTCTAGAAGAGGAATTAGAAAGCAAAGTTATTGGATCCACTCCTCTAAAAAGAGGTATTCTGAGGAGGGGAGAGTACAAGGAGACGAAGTAGGGGTGATGGAGGCAGCATTAGGGGAAGTTGACTTTGGAGCAGAAACCATCAACTGAAGAAGCAGGACATTGTATTTGCTTGTGAGGAAAGGGGAGGAATCATCATTTTTATGTCCTGGGAAGAGATTTCATGCCTGCAAGTGCTGGGTTTCTACTTGGCAGCTGATGAACAGACTCCTAGTGGAGCAGTGCACACCGTAGGGGAAATCCCATGGCCTTCTCCATGCACAGCACTGGAGATAGTACTTCTCTGTGCATTACCCACAGGAAAATGTCACCAATCTTTCGTTTCTCATAGGATGGTGTCCTATACCTCAAACCAATTGTGAACACTTCAACTCTCCTTCTAAAACTGCCTTAACTGAATTGGAAAGAATTTCATTTCTATACTTCTTGCCATGTGTATGGCAGGTAGAACTTTGGAGAGATCCCGGGAAACGGCTTTGTGTTCTTAATGTTTTAGCTCCTTTGGCCTAATGATTATTAATCAAAAAAGAGTTTTTTGGTGGCAATGACCAGCACTTTCCAGAGACACATGTTAGCCTACCTAAGCAAAATGGGTGCTGTGTGTCCCCACCATGGACTGGCACAGCTCCTTTTCACCCCATGGAGGTGCAGGAATATTTCTTAGCCTATCACCTTTCTTTGTATAAAATCCTCTCTTAATTCTGAAACTGGCTCTTTTCATACACATGCAAGTTTTATAGGGTACTAGATTTCAGTGAAAGTTCATTTGCTTTTGTTATTTTGCTATTGTGTTTGTTTCAAAAAATCTCTTTGTCATCATTTTCACATTCTGTTTCCATTTAGACAAAAAGCAGCTTTACATGGGGAAAGAAAAGGTCATAGGTTACTTAGAGCATGCCAAAGAAAATAAAAGGGTAGCACATAGACAAATGTTTTCATCATTCTGGCCTGATTTTGCAATCTGGGACTATGCTAAGCTTTCACTAACATCACATCTTAGGGCATGCATCCCACTTGCAATTGCTTTCAATAGAAGGCAAGGGCAGCTAGTTCCTTGAGATACTCAGTCCTTCACAGATGCTTTTTAGGACCACCGTAACCACAGAAAATTCACATCCAAGCTCCATGTTATGCTCTCTACTGGATCAGAGCAGATTTGTTACCTGTTTCAGCAGGAACTGTGCAAACTGAGAGAGTATTTAATTCTTCATAACATAACAACATGTTGCCATGAAACCCCTTACTGGGTCAGAACTCCACTCCCACATGCAATGAAGCAGAGATCTGCTGTTGCATGCTTCATCCCTGATTAACTGGTGGAGTTTCCCAGATGTTCACCACCATGTATCAGTATAAATCGTGCCACTGCTGCTAAACTTAAGAACTCTACTTTCAAGGACCAATGATTTTCACAAGCAATAAAGCCAAATGTATTTAAACTACATCTACATAGAAGGTCAAATACGTTCAATATCCCCTTTGGCAGTGACTGAACAGTGTATATCTGTGTTCAGGGAATGAAAAAGACCTATGGAAGGATTTGGAGAAGCACCTTTATTTTATGAAAAAGGCAAAATATGTTCTCCACAAAACTGATGTTTTGAGCCCTCTCATCTCTGCATGCTGATGTTTTATTTTCTTTCATTTTCAAAATGCGACTGCCTATAGAAGCGCAGGATCATGGCAGGATGCTAGGAAATGCTTGCTCTTTCCCTCAGACCCAGGGATATTCCCAGTTTACAAGCTGACCCAGCAAGATTCTGTTTAGGAACTTGCCAAATTAATGCACCTGAACCCCATGGCTCAGTAGGCTCATTTAAAATATTTTTTGCTAGATACTGCAGTATTAAGTACAAGATCCAGAACAAAGAACTCTTATCTGTATCCTGAGAAATTATATTATTGAAAGCTGTGTATCATCCTAGATCCGCATTAAATTCCTTCTAAGGCTTACTATTCAGTCCTCATGAAATCCAATCTAAAAAAGTTCATATGTTCTGTGAGTGGGTACCATGCATAATCACTCATGGAGAATTACTCACCGTGCAAATGTATGCAAATGCATTCCCACCAGTTAATCCAGCACCACAGATACAGCTGAAAGTGTGCCCTGCTGAACAAGGAATAGAAAGGAGTGGTGGCTATCTTGCTTAGATTAACTGTACATGCCAGGCACAATTTGGTTTTGGGATTAATACCATTCTGCAAGCAAAAAAAAAAAAATGAGTGTCATGGAGCATCCCTGATCCTTCCTTTATTTATTAATTTTCCAAGGTCCCATAGTTTCTGCTTCTTTTATTTGATGGTATTTTTAGTGTGCTCAGGAATTATTTGGTAAGATATTCAAGATTTCTAGTGGGATTTCTTGATAATGGACAGATTCTTTCTCTTCATAATGATATCTAAGCTTCTTGAGAGCAAAGAGACACTTTGTTCTTTGTTCTCAAGGAGACAAACTGTTATTTCTTTCCCCGAAGAAGCTTCTAATATGATGGGTGAAATATCAGGAATAATTAGACCAAATGATGATGTAAATCCCACTAGAAATAATGCATCCGTTATTTCATTTTATGCCTATCGCTCTAGTTTCTGCCTGATTTAAGTCCATGTGAAGAAAGCTGTGGGTATTCCCTTTATAAGAACTACAATAAATTTCTTCATTGAATATTTACTAGTCCTGAGTTGCTCCTTTTTTGTTGGACCATCATTACACAATTAAAAAATAAGAAGGTAATTTAGCCGTTTCAAGGGCTGCTATTGCTTAATTTCAGGGGAGGGGGGCTGACAGTTGAAAGGTTAATGTATTTCACTGATTGGGCCCCTGAGGTTCATTTTCTGGAAAAAAAAACCTCTTTCAGTTTTTATTAAGAAACCCGTGTAATGAAAAAGGGAATAGCATCTCTTACTTGGCACATGTGAGGCAGCGGCTGTGGGAGCCTGCGTTTCTCTTCCTGGCTCAGAACGCAGCCACCCTCTTTGCCTCCCTCCCCTGGATCCAGGACAGTGAGGATGTGGTCTGGGGCTGACATGGCTTTGCCATGTTCTGATCCAGTGTCCCTGTTGAGGGACAAATCCTGCTGGGTTTGTCCCTCCACGTGGTGTTTTTGTCCTAAGTCTGGGGCTGAGGACCAAGGGGTCCTGCACGCCATGTGAGTCGTGAACGTCCCTGTTTGTAGGTGCCCACCTTGCAGGGCCAGGTGCTGTGGACACCCTTGTAGTGACCCAGCAGGGACCATTGACACAAAGCCCAGCTCTTTTGGCTTCAGGTCAGCAGCACCCCAGCCCCACAACCAAATAAGGCTGCAATGTAAACTGCTGGTTGACCAATGCCATGTTGATGACCAGGAGGAACCCCTTCTTCCCACCCATGGCTCAAAAGCTTGTCTGGCTCCTGGCTTCAGTTCAGCAACTTAAAATGAGAACAGTACTTTGGCGAATGAGAAATTAACCCACAAGAAAACGTTGCCAGCAATTTTTCACCCCAGACCCCTTTCCAGCAATATTCCTTTCTTGTGCTCCTGCTTGCTGTTCATTCCCTACTACAATCTTGAGTGACAAGCGATGAGCAGAGGGATGTTTTACTAAGATTTAAGCAAACACTGGGAAATACCCTCTTCATGCAATGAAATGCACTCATGCTAATACAGGCTTATGATTCACATACTCACTGAAAAGTTAATAGCTCCACAGTGTTTTAAGAGATAGCAATGCTTCATACCAGCTTGGCATACACCTTCTGACTATGAGTAGGTAGAAGAGATATTGGGCAGATATAATATTCATTGTCAATTACTTCTCACTGCAGTTATCAAGGAAGTTTCTGGAGTTGAGATCTTTTTAGTGAGAGTGCACTAAGTCTTTCCTGTTAGGTAATGTCATGCAAGTGACATTGCTTGACACAATTTAACTTGCTTGATTTTAATGTCTGCATCACAAGATTTTAATCCATTATTAAAAGAATTTTGTAAAACTTCAAGAGTGCTGATGTCTCTGGCTGATATTTTTATTATTTTGGAATCCCTGAAACTCAACACTTACAGGCACAATGAGGCAGTAAAAAATGTAAAATAGAAATAAAATTGTTTGCTTGGCCTGGAAAATTCTGAACACTGGAGAAAAGCTTAACAAGATAAAACAAAAATATCTCAGTCTTCAAGCATCTAGAAGAATTATAAGTATGTCTCATTATTGTCTTTTTTTGTATCCCGTATAAAAACTGTTTTCCACTCAGCCCTTAATGAGATGTTTTTAGCAGTGTTTGTCTATCCCAAATTACCATGTGAGATGAGCATTGGAAATAATGTGGTTTCAGCTTAGGGAGTTGTGCTGGGGACAGAGCTGCGTGCGCACTGTGGAGCGAGGCAGAGCTGGGAGCACTGCCTTGCTGCCGGGGATCGTCTCTCTGCTGGCTTTTGCTTTGCTTATCGATGCGCTTTATAGATTGAAATGACTCAAGAAAAGCAGAAGAAAAAGTTCTGCCTCTCACCTCAGTGAAGGATTTGTATTCATTTATTTTAACAAAATTAAACTGCTCAGAAATGAATGGGGAAAATGACATTTTATTAAAGAGAGAGAAAAAAACACAAAACACAATGAGTTAAACATAATACTAACCAAGAAAATAGAATAATGGGCATTTCTGTGCACCCAGCTGAAATTCAGTTTCAGAATTCATGCAGATATTTTGAAGTAAAATACCTTTCCGACTCCTACTTTGGCTGTGCTAGATTCATGGAAATAAAATGCCTTTGTTTTCTGTAGTCTAAGCTTCAGAAATGGATTGCAGCTAAGAGGAGAAATTCTGTATCCTGCTTATCTCTCTTCCCTTAGATGTGATGCACTGCTAAAAATAAATATGTAAAATTCAACATATCCATAATCCAGGAAAAATTGGTTGTAACTAACAGATAATGATGACTTGGTTAATTAATGGAATAGACAGAGGAGGACTGAGATAAAGCTGTGTTAGATTTTGGTAATGAGCCACATTCAAAGAAACCAGATGCTTATATGCATCGTGTAACACTAGTGAATGTTTTTTTTTACAGTTCTTGGTGTTAATTTTAGAAACAGTTAAACACACTGAATCGGATGACTGAAGAAATGCCCGTTCCCAATGGTTAACTGTCATCCCCCGCTCTCATCAACATATCCGATGGTCAGAACATAGGACAAAACTCAGTTTTAGAATCAAACCGAAGACATTCCACCTTCTCCTGCAGCTCTCCATTCACAGTCTCGGTGCAGCAGTATTCGTGCACAGCTGTAGAAAAGGTTATTTTTCAGGGGATCATAAATCGATTTTTCTCAACTGAAATAGTTTGGTTTCCTTTTTGTTAAAAAAGACAGAAACACACCAGTTTCAAGATTTTGAAATGAATGTACAGCAAAAATATAGCTTTCATTTGTATTTTTAAATGCACTCTAAATAATGTCTGAAGAAACAGTTACTTCAGCTTTAAATATTGGTTGATAGATGGTAATTATATTGTTTAATTTTAAATCATATGATAGAGTTATACCATCTGACACCACAAACATTGCGCACAAACACTTTTTGTTATCCTGAGGGAATTACACTTTAAAATGCACAAAAGCATCTTTAAAAGCAGAGGGAAAAAATACATTTTAATGGCGAATGTGAACTTTTTTTATCTCCTTTTCTGAAAGTTACGGAGCTCTGGATTGCATTGCCAGCTCGTCGTGGTGAATAACCCCTGAATTTAGCCTGTTGTTGTTGTAAAACATGTTTATAGAAACATTTTGCACTACTGACACAAAACTAAATTTTTCTGAAGGGTATTACAGGTAAACCAACTATCAGCTCTCTTCTAGGGAACTTCAGGTAGGAGAGGAGCTTCCAGAGGAGCAATCTTCTGGAAATCTGCAAACCCAGCTATTAGGTAAGGCAGCAACATTAGTTAAGAATGGTAAACATTAGCTTAAAAGAAAATGAAACCCCACAATAATCTAAAAGGATGGCATGTTAATAGTGCTTGAAATAGTTTATAATCCAAAATGTAGGTATGCATTATTCTGCTCTTCCCTCCTGGTTATGGAGCTTTGTTTATAGAGTGCCAAGGGCAT
This sequence comes from Psilopsiagon aymara, assembly GCA_024733675.1. NCBI lineage: Eukaryota > Metazoa > Chordata > Aves > Psittaciformes > Psittacidae > Psilopsiagon > Psilopsiagon aymara. The sequence goes on from JANRGW010011549.1 coordinate 21,595, forward strand.
TTCTGTCTCATTATCAAATACATAAATAGAAGAATATGCATTTAGTGGAGGATCTATTTTATTCTTAGTCTTCCCACCCCCCACCCCCCCCTCACACTCGTGATATTGATGTTTTCTCCTCCCTTCTGCAACCGTATATTTCCAAGAAACTGTATAAAAAAAGCCTAAAGCAAATAAGATCTCTAGCCAAGAGGGTGCAATTTCCAAAGCAAAAGTGACTTACATTAGGCTTTGGAGAAACATTCACACTTAAGACCTTTCTTTTCTTCTCCCCCCTCTCTGTGAAGCACATTTATGTAAGCTTACAATTTCCTTTAAAAGCTATGTTTAATACTTTTGATTTTTAAATGTTCTGGAGTGTGTCTTTAATGCTAAGCTGCTCTGTGTATGTTTTAGGAACTGGGATCCAGCTCCCGGATGACTCCGGGCTAAGGCTCCTCTGGCAGGTCAGGGCAGCTGTGAGCATTTACTCCATCATTTGCCCCAGTGAACGCAGTGGCCCTGAGTCAGAATCTATTCCCTTTTCTCAGGCCAAACTCCCACAGATGCTGTAAATGAAACCACAGTGTCTCTGGTGGGAGGCTTGCCCAAGGAGGGAGTGCAGAACCTGGCTTGTAGTGCCCAGGCAGACTCAGGGACCCCCCAGTCACACATTAAGGGGCTCAGGGGATGCTGAGCCTGACCCCCTACCCCTCTGCCCCTGAAATGCTCAGCCTGGCAAATATCTCAGGCCCAGAAAAAGAATAATCTGTTGAAGAATAGTATTTCTCTGAGATAACACTAATGGGATGAGGCCCTAAATTATTATCCTCGTGATATCTCATAGATCAAACAATGGAAAATGTGGGAAAACAATTATTTTATATGTAAATATATATGAGTTAAAGTTTAGAAAGTTAATGTCCCCCAGGGTTGGGTATGGGTTTTGTTTTTTGGAGTTTTTTGGGTTTTCTTTTTTTAAAGCAGATTTCTATGAATATTGAATGCTGCAAACCAGACACGAAGCAAAAACCAGATTTTATTTATTCTTTTCTGGTGAAGGACAAGGACTTTTTTTGACCACTGGAGTTGTTTTAATTTTAGGAATTTAAAAACTACTGAAAAATCATTCTCTCTGGTGGGTCGTGTATTTAATTGGCTCACAGTGGGAAGCAAATGGAGTCAAGAGCGTTTTTCTTCAGGACCGTGAAAGTGGACTATCCCTTATTTGTGAAAAAAAGGATAAGGATGCTGTAACAGTGTATTTGGGGGAAATACTGAATCAGCTTTGTAAAGAAGGACAAACCTGAAAGGAAACTGTTAATATGAAAGTAGCCTATGGAAAATTTTTACTTTTATTTTTAGAATAATTTTTTTAGGGTTGCTTTTCAGAAAAAAAATATTTCATGCGTAAAGCTATGTGAGGAGACTATGACAATATGCGGGAATTCTTACATTTCCAGCTCGCGTCGACAAAAGGTTCCTTGTTTGTTTAGGTTTTGTGTGTATGTGTGCACGTAAAACAGACCACATCTAGATTTGTATTTCTCACTTGCGTTCTCTTGAATGATTTTCCGGCTTTCCCTTTAATTTTAGCATTTAAAAGAAAAAAAAAAAAAAAAAAAAAAAAGAAAGGAACAAGAAAAAAAAGGAAAAAGGAAAAAAGGGGGGGGGAAGACATTTTTATACAGTTATACTTGTTAGCCTGGACCTCGGAATTATAAACAAATGGTAAGTGCGGCACTTTATCTGCGCAGACCCTCGGCTTCCCCTGAGCGGGCGGCGGCTGCTGTGTTATGCTGCACTGCCACCTTCCGTCGCCCGGACCCGGACCCGCTCGCGGACCGCCGCTCTCGGTGCGCTCTCCCCGGCTCCGTGGCTCCGGTCCTGGTGCGCGGTGAGCCGCTGGAAAACAGCCGCTAAGGAAACATCAGCGTGTTGGACGGAAGGAAGGCGGTGATGCTCTTCGGGTGCTGGACCGCGGCTGCGGTCCCGAAGCCGAATCTCAGAGTAATTAACAAGGGGAAATGGAGAGAGATGGGGCTCGAAGAGGAAAAGGGTGCCCAAAAGCTCCAAGGCTGCATGGGGACACCTCAAACTATCCCCAGTGCCACACACCAGTGTAAGGGACAAGTCAGATGTGTCAGGAGATGGATTCCGTAGGTCTTCATGAGCTTCCATTTCTGTAACCCAGTTTCTGCACTGACGGCTCCCTTTATAAATCATTTGTTAGCTCTATCATGGTTTGTTTTTCTTTCTTAAAGTAACTCTTATTTGCAGATTTTTAAAGTATTTGGCCTGAAGCTATTTATTCCCCTTAGATAGAGATACAGAAAGTTTGATCGATGTTATTTATATTCTAAAAGAATTAATGTTATTTTGCGTTGTTGCCTTTCACTAAAATCCAAACCCCAGACTGAAGGAGAAGCATCTGGCACAATGGCAATTGTCACAACACAGGCTTCAACTTCGACTGGTGAGTGAAGGCTTCCCTTGGATGTGCAGCTCACAGAGAGGAGACTGTGTAAAAGAACTCTGCAGCTATGAGGCAGTGGCACAGCCATGCTGTTGTAGGCGATGAGGAGCCTCAATTTGCAGGAACCAAAGGAAAAGAGAAACACACTCCCCTGGTGCCAAATGTGCGAGGCCAGAGCAACCTTTGCTTACTTTATTTTGAGAGGAAATGCCTTAAACATACCCTTGGCCCCCCCAAGGCAAAGATGGATAATGCTTGTGGGAGCTCCCAGGGTGCTGCCCCATCATGGACAGGCACATGGGGTGGTGCGCATCAAGGACGTGACTCCCCATGGATTGCTGTCTTGGCTGATCCCTCTACCAGACTTGCTCTGGGTGCTTGGCAAAGCCAAGACCCCCTCACCACAGCCTTTGCTATTTACTTACTGACTCCTCTTGCCAGCAGCTCTTTGCTTTCGGGAGGCCGAGGGGAAGGAGAGGGAGAGGAGAGGAATGGGAAGTACTCTGCACAGGAGGTGGACCATGTTCCTTTCATCTTTACCAAAGGGGAAGGAAAAAGCCTCAGGAGGGTATTCCCAGGGAGGAAGTAATTCCCTTTTCTTCCGCCCAGCAGGAGAGCAGATCCTGCCTTCAGTTCTCTGCTCCCAGGCTCCCCAGGCTAGCAGGGTTACTCACTGCCATCTCCGGCCACAAAAACACACAGTGCCCTCACACTGGGTGGGTTTAAAGGTCCTCATGGCTCCTCTGACCAGGCTAATTGCCCACTGGAGATTCCTGTAGGATAGGCTGAGGATGGATATGTGTGCTCTCCGGCACAGGTGAGCATGCCTGCTTTGTGTTTTAGGACCCTGCCCCATGCTATCACTGTTTTCTGAGCTGAATGAGGAAAAGATCTATGACACCATGCTCAAAGGTGGCAAAGCTTGACAAAAGCCCTTGTTCCTCATACCAGGGGTTGGTTTCAGCATAAGGACCTGGAGGATTGGGGGGATAAACTGGAGGTATCCCCACATCTTCTCTTCTAGTATTGAGCCTCTGCCCACAGGGGTAGCAGCAACACAAGGGCTGTGAGTTCACCTCCACAAGAAGAGGCATTGCTCTGCTGCTTACAGAAACATCATTGATAAGTACTAATTTCACATGAAAGAACTCATGTCTAGGCAGGCATTTCTCGCAGCACCAAAAGAGCCTTTTAAAACAATAGAAAAATTAGGGATGGCTCCCTTGCCTGTTAGATGTCTACAACCCTGACTTGGCTACTACTGTTGGGAACCCAGGATTTTTTTAACACCCAATTAAATTAGTGTAATTGGGATAGAGTTGCAATTTCTTTGCCTCCAGCTGTGAGTCATAATCTGTTTAGCACCTGAGTGTTATTTCACTTTATTTTTAGTACCTAGCCCATAGTTTGAGAGGGGAGAAAGCAAACCTACCCTTCAGTCAGGATTTTGGGAAGGTGTAGATTACTTATCGTTAATTTAAATGTGGCATTTAAATGACCATTCACAGGTGGTTTTAATGCTGTTATTAACTTCCTTTTTGGACCTTGTAAGGAATACATCTGAAAAAAGAGAAATGCCAACGACCTTGAACTACAGGCCATGCAAGTAATACATTGCTGTTATTGTGTCATGGGGAAAACTGTAAAGCAAGAGTTTCTAGTGAGAGGAAAAGACAACTTTATTACAATAAAGAATAATAACAGAAAAAGGAGGAAAAAATTATCAAAACGTAGTCTTGTTTTGGGCTACCAGTTCAGCCTAAAGTATATTTTGAAATGATGAATCGGCTGAAGAGAAAAACATACTCCAGATGTTTTCTATGTTTGTCTCTGGTATTTACTTCACCATGCTTTATCCAGAGGGGTTATTCAATGGAAATAGATGATATACCAAGTGTTACTGGTGAGGAAAAAATATTGATTGTAGCAAGTTTAAAAGAGAAACTAGCACTGGGCCAATAGCTCAGGATAAAACATAAACCAACCCAAAACCTTGCCAGCAGTTCAGATCCTCGGCTGCGACTCAAACCGACCCATCCACCAGCCTTAGAAAAATCTCTCTGAATCATGGCTGATGAAAACTGTGGACAAAAAGAATTGTGATGGATTGGGAAACCAAGACCACAACAGGCCTGCAGTGCTGGATTTCACTGCTGCTCTGTTGGGATGGGGAGAAGAGGGAATACCCCCAGCTGAGCCAAGACAGTGAAATGCCTGCATGAACCTGCTGTGCCCCACTGTGTGGTGGTTGATGAGGGCTTTGCTGTGGTCAGTATGTTTGGAGACCAGTGCTGTGGAGCAGAGGGTGCTAAGCCAAGAGACAATGATGCTGGGCTTGCCCCAAGGGGATGGGAGAGGAGGGATCTCTTGGCATGAACAAACCGGCATTGCATGAGAGAGCTCAGTGCCAGATTATCTGATTCATCCCCAACACAGAGAGGTTTCACCTGAAATGGTAAAGCATTTACAGATGTCAGAGATGGAATAAATCTCCAAGGTAGCCATATACTGCTCCCTAGCAGGACATGTCCAGTAGTGCCCCACAGTTGACTTGGGAATGACAGCAGATCTATGCTTCTCCTCATGGTCTGTTTCACACAAATAATAAAACTCATGGCTCCTCTGGTGAGTTATCCAAAGGGATGTTTATTTTGAGAAACAAGACTGAATGTCTTAAAAACAGAACCCCGCCTCATCTTATCCATCTATCTGCACTCTCCAGGTTGAGGTTTTCTTTGAAAACAAAACAGCCAAAAGCTAATTGCACATAAGTTTAAACTTAAGGTATTTTTGTGACCCTTAGAATGTGGGGAACAAAACCCCTGTCACTAAATTGATGTCTCTAAAATATCTGCCAAAACAGCTCTTTAAAAAGATATTGGCACCTTTATTTGGTTCCTTCTTGTGAGGAATGTTTACTGCAGTCCGTAGATGTGGTTATGTCATGTTTCCACTGTGTTTTCATTCAGTACTGCTCTGCATTTGTGGTTTTCTCATTTGTGACAGTCTAGTAACTGGAGCCATTTGTACCTGAGCAAATAATATCAAATCTGAATACTTTATAAATATTTACAATATTTGGTGTGTCTCCCACTCACATCAAATGCAAAGTATAAAAAGCAAAAACAAACAGAAACAAACAGAACCTGTGTTACGTTATAATAAATATTTACTGTATGTACTATTGAATAAAGAGTCCCATACAGCTATTTAGGAGGCATTGTTTCTGTCAGGCTGTTATATATTAAAACACTCTAAATGAAGCTGTTTGAGAATAAAAATGTGCATGTTAGGGAATGATTGATGCCTATGACTTATTTAATTATTTTGGCAAGGGGAAGCGGCTCTTTTTTTCTCCCTGCACATGTGGGTAGTGAATTAGGCAGGAGCCAGGGACTTTCTGGCACAGCTGCAGAATTCATTGGAGCAAGGTCCCAGAGTAAGACTTGGGGGGACATGACCCTTTGGGCTCACCACTCTCAAGCAGAGATACCAATTACAAACAATCTGCACTGAAGACAGGGCACAGCAGCAGCCTTATTCCTCATGTAGCAAACTCAGCTTCATAGCAGGGGGGGGAAAAAGTAAGGTTCATAGAATCATTTAGATTGAAAAAGATCTTTAGGATAGTAAAGTCCAACCATTAACCTGGCACTGCCAAGTCCCCCATTGAAACCATGTCGCTAACTGCCACTTCTACATGTCTTTAAATACCTCCAGTGATGGTGACTGCGCCACTTCCCTGGGCAGCCTGTTCCAATGCTTGAAAATCTCTTTCAGAGAAGAAATTGCCTAATATGCAGTCTAAACCTCCCCTGGTGCAATTTTAGCCCTTTTGCTCTTGTTCCATCACTTGTAACTTGGGAGAAGAGACCATTCACTTCCTCTCCATCCTCATTTCAGGTAGTTGTAGAGAGTGATAAAGACCCTCCTGAACCTCCTTTTCTCCAGACTAAACAGCCCCAGCACTCTTCATCATACTTGTTCTCTAGACCCTTCGTCAGCTTCACTGCTCTTCTTTGGACACACTCCAGGGCCTCAATAACTTTTTTTTCTTATAGTGAGGGGCCCAGAACTGAGCACAGGATTCGAGATGTGGCCTCACCAGTGCCCAGTACAGTGGGATGATCACTGGCCTGGCCCTTCTGGCCACACTATTTCTGATACAGGCCAGGATGCTGTTGGCCTTCTTGGTTGCATGGGCACAAGCTGGCTCGCTCACGTTCAGCATCTGTCGACCAACACCTCCGCGTGTCCTTCCACAGAGCAGCTTTCCTGCCACTCTTTCCCAAGCCTGCAGTGCTGCATGGGGCTCTTGTGGCCCAAGTGCATGACCCAGCACTTTGCTTTGTTGAACTTCATGCCACTGGCCACAGCCCACAGATCCAGCCTGTCCAGACTCCTCTGCAGAGCTTTTCTATCCTTCACAGATCAATACTTCCACCGAACTTGGTGCTATCTGCAGATCTACTGAGGGTGCACTCAATCCCCTTGTCTGGATCACTGGTAACAATATTCACAGGACCAGAGAAGTATTGCAGAGCAAGGTGAAGGAAGCCCTTCAACCCATGTGGTTTCTCTGGTTTCAAGGAATAGCTTTACGAAGCCCTGGACAGAGGGATCCTTAATGAACAAGTAGAGGCTTTTCAGAGGGGGAAACCGGATTTGCACTTGCAGGCTTGGTGTCATGAGGGACCTCTGAATCTTTTCTAATCACCTAATGGAATGCCTGCCTCCCCGTTTCTCTTGACTCCTCTTGTCTCTGCAGTCCATTTTCTCCTCTTATTCCTCTCCTGAACAGGAGCTTTTATCTATTCTTCCAGCCTCATATTATTTTTCTAAGTTACCTGTCCCCAAGCACCTTCAAGCCTTTGACATACATATTCTTACAACACTGCTCTCTATATATCCCTTTTTTATCCAGACTGATGCATTCCATATAACTTTAAGTCTGGGATGGGCTTTAGGAGATCTGTGTTCAATTCTAAATCAGCTGTGCCATAGCCAACAACAACACTTCGTTTTGCTGTGTCCATTCATTGTCTGTCACGTACAAATTAGCTTGTATTCTGTTCATTTGCTCTGGTCTTTGGGTGGAGGGCTAAGCTGTGGGCCACACAAGCATCTTTGCAATATGTGTTTAAATTGAGGAGCTCACTGCTTCAGGGTGTGTTGAGGGGAGATGGGTCAGAAAAGGAGATAAGTTGAAAATACAGAGGGAAGGATCAAGGGGTGCTAGTAGGCACAATACCCTGGATGGAGATGCTGCAATCAGTGAGTGCCAGAAAAGCCTACAGGGGAAGGAGAAATCCTGTCCTGTTACCTGCATGCTTTCACAGAGCATGAGATTCCCTTTCAGGCACAGCTCTGTCTGGTCCTTAAGTCTGGTTGTTCTCATACAAATGACCCTACAAGTTCTGCTCTTTGTGTGGGCTGTGTTGCACATAACTGCAGATACATCTAAACAACTTCCTCAAGCAGGATTTTCCAGGACTATTCCTTTACCTCGTTGACCTCTTCAAGGTGAGTGGAATCCCAATTCTTGCAGCATGGGCTGTTACCAGGTACTCTCTGCGGCATTGTATTGAAATCCATGTTTGAGTAAAAGAACAGCACTTCAGAAAACTAGATTTGGTCTGAGCAAAACCTTGTAAAAACATCAAGATTTGGCTTGGACTATTTGTAAAATACACAGCAGATCCCCTGCCTGAGAACAACTTAAATCGTCAATATAGAAGTTAAAAAGCTCGTTTCAATTGGAAATTCCAGCTAAATTGTTCCCAGTTAGCACCAGAAAGGAATGCTTTAGACTAAGACAAAACAGATGCAGTCTGTTAGGTTCCCATTGTATGAGCAGACTTCCCTTGCAGGGAGGTAGGTAGCTTTGCACAAAAGCACCCCCTGGACTTGTAAACAGAGATAGAGCCGGCTGCCTGTACACCAGCAGTTTTGTTTCGTCCTGGGACTCTTCCAAAGCAGGCAGGCCAGGGGAGGAATAAAACCAGCCTCCCAAGCACCACCGTCCAGGATCAGATGAACCCAGCATGCTTCAGACGCTGGGAAAAACCTCTCCCTCGATCAACTGGCTTGTTCCTTCCCCAGTCACAGGATTCAATGGCCATTTCAAGCAATGTGGCGTGAACCACAGCCCAGCTGGAAAATCAGAGGCAGCTCTTGGTTAGGCTGGGGCCCTCCCTGTAGCACTCTGGCAGTAGGAAGCGGCCCCTGAGCATGCCTTTTGCAAAGACTGCCCTGCAACCTCCCCAGTCACTGCAGGTTTTTTCCTCCAAGATCTCCACATTATCCCTCCTCCTCATCCCAGATTGCCAGGCAATGTAATTACAGTCTCTTTTGCAGAGCACATTGGGTACTGGAGGAAACAGCTGCTATTAAAGCTCCCTTTCACTTGCATGAAGGACTGGATAGAGCTGCTGCAGAATACAAGGAGTAGGAGAAAAGGGAATTAAAGATACTTTACAGTCTCTTCTCTCTCCTCCATATTTGTCACAGCCTTAGAAAGAGGAGTTGCCTACATGTGGCATCACTCCAGATTAACTACCGATGAATAAATTCCTTGTGTTCATGCTCCAATACCCCAGAATCAGAGTGCATTATTCCAAATCTCTTACCCATCATGCAGTTTTGGAGTAAAGGATTTTAAAGCCAGTGGTGAGAACAATAGCGGTAACTCTCATGATTACCCTAACCTAACCTGGGCCCTGAAATGGGACTGCACAGAGACCAACCGTGCCAAGGCCATGGTGATGCCTTTTGGGGCTCTCCTGGTGGGGAGTGGGAGTCTGCACCTGATGCATTCACATTGCACCAGTGGGCATCACTGCAAATAGTGTAAGAGAATAGTAAATATGAATCCTAACTAGCATATAATACATGCAAATGTATTTTGGGATACACAGCATTGGAAGATTTGTGGTCTTCTAAACTCCTAAAGCCCTGTTGAAAGGAAAGGTCCATTGTTTGAAAAATGTTTTAGGACTGCCCCCTCCTGCTCCTTCACCCTGTTGTTTTTGCAAACAAAGTGATTCCAGAAGCTATAAAAATGCGTTGTTTTCCTTAAATGGATTACTTTCCATCTTGTGGCATGAAAACTGGCTGACCCCACTGACAGGCAAAACACCATCATAGCAGTAGTGAGTGACTGAGCCCAAAAGATAGTCAGAAAAACCTGGATTAAGTCAGAGCTGGCGCATGGTGGAGTGCTGGGGCCTGATCCATGGTGCTTTAAGCAGGTGGAAGTCCTGTTGGCAACAAGATTTAGGCAAATTCATCCTGTGTATGCACTCTAAGCCTACGGCATATCTCAGCCACCGTTTCCAAACTGCTGCTGTTCTCCTCTAACAGGTTGTGGTCACTATGTGCTCTGTTTTGCTGCTTTAAAACACCCTGGGTAGAAAAAGTCAGTGTTAATGAGCATTATGGAGTTACTTGAGCTGCGCAAGTAATAAAGCATTCTTTTGCTTTGCAAGCAGGAAATTAATTGTGCATGTGCATGTGTATGGATAAATTCTTCTGCTGCTGTCTTTATCTAGTGCTATTGCAAAGTTTGCATTTAGAGTATATATGAAGAGCTGTATACTACTGTTGCAGGAGAGGAGTGTAAGAAAAATCCTACGCCTGGATGCACTTGCATAGTGGATCCTGAATACCATATATGAATGTGTGTTCTTGTGAAGACTTGTATCTTTAAAGGCATGCTTAAGAGGATAATAAAATCTCTAAATGGCTTTTATATGTTTGAAGTTATATGCATATTCAAATATTTGGGGATCCACAAAACCCAAAACTTTTCTGAAATGAAAAATTATTTGTTTGAAAAATATCATAGTATAACCATCTCCATCCTTTACCTGTTCTTTAACTTGACTATCTTTTGCAAAGACGGTGAGTTCACAAGAAATCAAAATGAAGAGGATACTGAATGGTATGTAAATGGTAGTGAGCAGAACAGGGGCAGGATCAACACCCCTCTTTGCCATTGCTGCTAAGAGTACTGGGCATTTACAGACAGGGTACAGTTTCAGGGGGATGCAGTTTTCAGGGGTTCTGAAAGAATTTTCTCTTTGCAGACATGTCCATTTGCTCAGAACATGTCTGCATGCCTATTTATTGATTAGGTCATTAATCCTGTATTTGACTAAATGATCACTAACTGCCAATTTTCACATGACAGTTTTACTATGGAGCTCTGCTACTGAAAGGCCTCATGTCATCTGGCAGTGGCCTGGAAGATGGACCATTTCTCATCCCAGTGATGAACTGCAGTAGCTCACCTTTTCATGAGTGGCCTTGTTTTGGAGTTCGTCCTAAGGAGCTGTGCCCTGGTGTTTGCCTGTCTTCATCCCTCCTGGCCTTGTATGCCACATGTTGGCCCATATAGGCATGGAAAGCTTAAGCAGGGAGTTTGGCCTGTGGGCAGCCTCTTCAATCAGTCTGCAGAGCTGCGAAGGTCCCTTCCTGCAAGGTGACATCTCTGGTACCTGGGATCAGCCCAGGACTTGGTCTGCTGATGTCCCAAGCTGTCCGACCTGTGCTCTCTCTCTGGAACCCTTCCATTTACTGCTTCTTGAGAGAATTAGGGTGCTGAAGATATTTTCTCATTCATTTCCATTGCCATCTCAGAGCACAGAATAACCAAATGAACAGCTATGCTGCAGATGTCTCCCTCGCTGCTTAACAGCTCCTCTCTCTCTCTGTCTTTTCTACAGAACTGTATTTCACAGCCCTTTTTCCCTTGAGACACCCAGCTGAGCTCCCCCTATAAGTGTTTAAATCCCCTGCTGTCAGCTTAAGCCCTGCTGATTATGTGGGTCGGAGAGAGCCTGAAAAAACTCAGTGCTCTGAGAGTCTCTTTCCCTTTGCACCTTCCCTTCCCTCCTTCCCATTTCCCACTGCATTTTGCCCCTTTTGTCTCCATTTAAACCAAATCTGGCTCGTGAAGAATAACACCAGTGCACTCCATGTAGGCTGTGCAAGGGAGGTTTCTCCAAGGATTTGTTGCATCGACTGGCTGTGATGCTTCATCCCTTAGCCAAATAAATTTATCATGTCTTGCCTTCCTCCCATTTCCTGCCTCACATCCCCTTCTCCCTCATTCTTTTCTCTCTCTTTTCCCTGTCTCTTCCATCCCAAGGTGGCTCCTACCCGCTGGATCCGTGCATGTGTGTGAAGCCCTGTGCACAGCTGTGTTCCTCACATACTTTCGCACAGCATCCAACAGCGTGCGAGAGGTTAACTTACAGTGGCATGTACAGTATGTGGCCCAGATGTTCCTGCCATCCCCTGAACTTTCTCATGCGATTAGTTCCATTGCTGATAAAGGTTATGGACTTGAGATACGGGGGGAAGTGAAGTAATGGATGGGAGGTGAACCAAAGGCTTGCCCTGACCCTTGTGAGCTCATCTTACTCTTCTGCATGTTCTGGTTTGAGAACAGAGGATGGGTGAGGGGGATATTCATGAGTGGGTGGCTAAACCCCTCTACTATGGAAGTGGATGTTCCCTGTCTCAGAGAGGGAGCAGAGGGGGGGTTCTGTGAATAAAAGCTGCAGTTTCTTCCCAAAGCACCTCTCTGCTTCTCCTCTGGACGCTATACTTTTCTAAGCAGAAGAAAGGGAACTTTTTGCTTCCCAGCTCTCTGCTTTCATACGTAGGAACATCTCAGCTGATATCTTTATAAGGAAAATCCTGTACAACCTCCAAGGCATCCTTTGCCAATCTCTAGCATGTCTGAAGAGATTGCACTTTTTTAATATGCTCTCAATTTGGCCTAAGAGTAAAGGGGAGGAAGAGAGGGTTAACAACAATATTGAAAAAGGCGTATCTCTAGAACAGAAATCTTCCCTACAAATACCAAAGCAATGAGGTAAAAAAAGAGTTTTTCAATAAAATCCTTATAAGATTTAACAGGGGCTAAAATAATGTATTTTCCTGTAAACTCACTCTACAAAATGGGTCAGCCTGTCTTGGCAGAAATTTCCAATATATATTCTTCCTGAAGCAACTGTTCTGCATGGAAAAAAATTCAGCCCAAACTGTTAAAGTCTGAACAAGTAGGTTATAAGCAACTAAACCAGGTCTTGTATGGGAAAGTATCATGCAACCTTAGCCGTAGGTGATGTTAACAGTGCCAGCTATAATACACACACACACAGAGTTCAGCATGTATCTCCAGGAAGGTTTTTATGACTGATCAAATATACTTTCCTTGAGAAGTTCCCTTCCAAGTCATGTGCTATTGCTGTGCATAGAAATCTCATCTGGCCTCGCTGCATTCAGCAAGTCAGGGCTAACAATGGGAACCGTGTTAGTCCCGAGGAGGCCGTGGCGTTAGCAGGGAAGCTGGGCTCGCTGTACAATGTCAGACACATTTTATGGGCTACATTTCTCAAAACACTGCAGGCAGAAAGAAGGAGCATTATCTGCTAAATGCTCCAGGGAGGGCCTTTATGGATTTCTCAAGGGGGCTCAGTACTGCTGATCTGGAAAGATGCTAACGTTTCATTGTGCGCTTTGCTTTGCCTGATTTGCATGGCTGAAAGAGGGGGTAGGAAAATGGACTCTGTGACAGAACCTGAGACAATAAACAAGGGTAGGAAACAGCCTGAAGTTTGTAGGAAAAAGTTCTCTCCTCCCTTTTCAGGGTAGATTTTGGCCTGGGGACTGCAGGATTATGTCTGAGGGTCAAGCCAAGAGGTTTCCATCTCTGTTCTTCTGGATGAAACCAGTGCTTCAAGGACTTGTTGTAGGGAGGGGGAAAACTCCAATCCAACTCAATGGACTTCTGGAACATGTAAGTCTTGATAAACATTTTTAGTGGGTTATTCCCCTAATTCTCCCACAAATGACAAAAGAGTAAATTCATTTGGACTTGTATTACCTAAAACTAAGCAAAGCCAGTACTTCTTGGCTTGTGTGTAAGGTGTCTCGAAACAAACCCAAGATACTTGCCAGAAACAGAGTACCAACTAGTAAGTGTAAAGAAGGACATTCCTAATGCAACTCGGCATACTGCTTTAGAGGCCCTGCTGGAGGATCAGCATACCTCTTCTCCAGGCCTGTTTCACCCGTGGCTTGCAGAGTGCATGGCTGCTTAGGAAGGCTTTCCAGAAAGATTTCTATTATGTTCATGACCATTTGCTGGCCAGCATTGGATCTCATCAACATCATGAGGACTTCCTCCTCCCAAGATCCTCCTCTCCCTATATAATTGCTTGTAAAGCCCTGTGTGTTTCTGTTTAACTTAACCCTGAGCAAACAGGCACATAAGTTTTAGAAAACCATTCACTAATAAATTAGAGAAGATTATCTGCAGATGACAAGCCTCCTCGATAAGCAGATAGGAAAAGAATTGCCAGTGATAGGAAACCTATGGGCAGAAGTGCTGAGCGGAAATCAGGACTAGGGTACAGGAAAGGTGGATCTCTTTTGAAGTCTTTTCTCAGTTCCATTTCCTTGCATGAAAAGTTGAAAATAATGCTATAACCTCATTTAGCAGAGTGCTTTGAGACTGTGAAGAAAATACAGTGATGGGTACTAGTACAGGGAGGTTAAGCATTAACAGTAAGCTTTGCAAAGGAATCTGAGAATAATTAAGCAAACAGACTTCAATGGGAATTGGGCAATTGTTATGTTTTCCTTACTCAAGAGAAATAGAATGGGTTTTTTTCTTGAAAGAGTCAAAAATGAAACCGCCCTTAATTTGTACAGAAAAATCAGTTCAGGGGTAATAATGAACTACCCATTGTAAAGGCAGAAACAGTGCGATTCTGAAATATCCAAGAGGGAATATGATACTAAAAGTGATTGCATTAGTTCATTGATTCTAATATTGAAGTGTATTTTTAATCATTAATTGGTTAAATGGAAATCAGACTTAGATCACAAAGCAAATCTTGGAGGGAAGTCCCCTGAGAAGAGGAACACATAGTTTTAGTGACTGACATTGATGGTCCTGCTGGGTGAGTATTGCATGGGGTCTTACCATCAACCTGGGTGCAGTTGGTAACACTCCACCACACACCCCTCTTTTTTCACTCTTTGATGAACCAGAAAAATCTTTTTTTTCCCTAAAAAATCCTTTTGGAGGTTTACCAAACCAAAATATTTAGTTCTTTGGAAACTTCAGGTATGGTAGAAATGGTCCAGGTGACACTCCATGTTTTGGATCTGGCTTGAACTTTGATCCCATGGAGCTCACCAACTTTTTCTCAGCAGAGATGGGGATCAATGTGGTGGTTGAGGCTCCACAGCCTCCCCATGTTGCCAGAATGATGCATACAACCCCACACCTGGACTTAGAGCTATAGGTTGACCTTACCAAGTCACAGAATCATAGAATAGTTAGGGTAGGAAAGAACCAGTATCTGAAGGGGGCCTATAAGGATGCTGAGGAGAGACTCTTCATTAGGGACTGTAGTGATAAGACAAGGGGTAATGGGCTCAAACTTAAACAGGGGAAGATTAGATTGGATATAAGGAGGAAGTTCTTTACTGTGAGGGTGGTGAGGCACTGGAATGGGTTGCCCAGGGAAGCTGTGAATGCTCCATCCCTGGCAGTGTTCAAGGCCAGGTTGGACAGAGCCTTGGGCGGCATGGTACAGTGGGATGTGTCCCTGCCCTTGGCAGGGGGATTGGAACTGGATGATCTTAAGGTGCTTTCCAACCCTAATTATTCTATCATTCTATGATTCTATGACCTTAAGATCATCTAGTTCCAACCCCAACACAACCCAGAAGAGTCCCAAACTGGAATTCAGCCCCCTGGAAGTTTCAAGGATAGGCAAGGCAGTAGGACATCTCCTTGCTTCATGACAGACAGTTCTGAGCTTTGTAACTTCATGTAGCTTCCCTGCACTGAGCCTAGACACCAGTCTTTGTAAGGTTTGCACTTTGCTGATTTAAACCTGCCCACCTGCTGATGCTCTGAACCTCCTTCTGTAAAGAGGAATGAAAGGTACCATTTCACTTAAGTCTGCTTCCATGAAGGCAAAATAGGAATTGTTTCATCTTCAGCATTTCATTAAGTCTCATAAGAATTACATAAAACTCTCTCTTGCTGACTTTCCAAGAAGAAATCCTTTGCCTTTGTGTATTTATACTTTGCAGTGGATGCAGCCCTAAAAATGAGCTTGGATTTATTATTCATTATGTTTATAATGGCACAGATATGTGCAGAACTGAGCAATGGGGAGCAGCAAATCAGCCAAAACTCTTCTCATTCCTTCTCTTTCTATAACATTTTCTACCTCATTGGGGAATTTAAGCTGTTACAGAGTCTCTGCCCAAGATCTGGCAGACCACAGAAACAAGAAGCAAAGTTAGGTTGTGAGATGTCTATGTAGGTCATTATCTTCTTTGGGAGAAATGCTGGAATAAGAGATTTCAGAATTTAATTTACATTTGACTATTATATGATCTGTAGAATATGCCAGAGCCTTAACCTTAGTTTGGCCTCTGGACTTCTTTAGCCGAAATATTTAAGTAAACATCTCTTCATTTTCCCTCGGAACAAAAAGACAGGAAAAGCAACTATTGCTTTTTCAGTTCTATAGTACAATATTCTGTGTTTCCACCATGTCTATTAATAATTTGCTTAACAATTTCACTATCCCGTGAATCCTGAATTGCGAGTGAGCACTACATCGAGACTAACACTTCATTTTTAAATACAAACCCCAGATATGTCTAAACCCTTCCTTCTCCCTGGAATCCAAGAACGTGCCTTGACTGTGGAGCAGGAGATATTTTATTTCAGCAATTCTTAAATGGAGAAACACCCAATTGATTCAGTAGCAGAAGTGTGAAATCATTTACACAGAGAACAGCCAACTGAGGCCATAATGCCGCTTCTCCTGGAGTGTCCATGCCTAAAAACAAGCCCAGCTTGTCATTTATAATAATTTTCTACCCTCTCAATAGGCAAACAACCCATTTGTCAAAATCTTATGCTGATGGTTTCAGATTTAGTTCATTAGCTCTCATTGTGTCGGTGGGGATGGATCACTGCGAACCAACACCAAACAAGCTCCTTATTTTATATTAATTGTGTGTCAGCAGTAACAGGGAAAACGTGTCTTTTCCTCTCATTTCATTATGTAGTTTCAGGGCATATTGTCAGTTCCAGAGTCCAGAAGTATATTCTCTCTCCCAGTCCTACTCACGTGTTTGTACTGGGATCCAGTTGATTTGTTTGGTTTAAAGGCTGTTCCTGCTTCCATTTATAAACACTTTGCTTTGGCTTATTGCTAGAGAATCCAGAGATCCTATACTTATAACGTACATGCTTCATGGCATAATTTACCCTAGACACAACCAATGCAGTCACTCCTGAAGGAGAATTGTCCTGAATTTCTTGACTTCTCCTCTCAGAAAGGATTTTCTCTTTCCTCAGAACTTGTCCACACTAGTTTAGCTGTAAAACTCTCGTGTAGATGCAATTTTACTCATCCCACCACATTTCCAGTAACACATCAGCTTTGGAATCAGGGAGGACAGATCCATTCCTATTCAGTTCTATGCTGATAAAATAAGGGTGTGCTTCCACCTCAGTGGAGGTGGTGTGCTATTAACAGACCCTAAAGAAGGAGCCTTTAAATCAAGACATGGGTGGGGAAGCAAGTTGTGGCATTTACCTGCAAAAAGGAAAGCAGACTGTATTTTCTTCTGTCTTTCAATTTTCCCAGCGGCTGACAAACTCCTGATCTCTGAACTGTACTTATCCTTTCTTTGGTTCAGTTTCCCTGATTAAGCCGATGCATTGCATCTATTTCCTCATCTCCCATCATGGCTGCAGTTACAGCTGCAGATGACCTGTTTGTGAGTTCCCACTGTCCTGAAGAGGAGGGCTGTGGACATGACATCCTCTCAGAGGGATTGGTATTATTGAAAATGAATTTGTAGGGTAAGCTTGCAGGCAAAAACTAGTTCACTTTGCTAAGCCTTCAAAAAGTAGAAGAAACCCCAACCAAATGACGGCTCACTCTAGTGGAAGATAGCTTGAGGTCTCTAAAGCTAAATGCTTAACAAGGTCTCTATTAAAAGAATCAGTTAGCATATCAACCATCATATTTCTAATGCATGCACCACTAAAGGCAGTATTAGTTTTTGTGACATGTTGTTGTAACAAAGTGCTGTTCTAGGATGTATTATATCAGTAGGGAGGATGCATTGGTCAGGCAAAGATCTACCTGGTGGTCTTACGTCTACTGAGGAAGCCCTCTGGTCAGAACATGCAGCAATCCACCCTCTCCATACACAAACAATCATCCAAGGAAAAGCTTAAAAGCATGTTAGAATCAAGGCATTTACCAAAAGCAAGATTCTGACTTTTTAGAACAGGTGAGACTATCTTGGATACTTATGTCCTGGGTTCAGCAGTAGCAGTCATTTTTCTCCTTCTTAGTAGCTGGTGCAGTGCTGTGGCTTTGACTTTCAGCC
>JANRGW010011550.1:0-15652 GCA_024733675.1 Psilopsiagon aymara
CCCGCCCATGGCGCACCCTCCCCTCAGCAGAGCAGTGCGGGCGCTCTCTGCACCCCGAGCTCTGCACCGCATCCTCCGCTCTCATGGCTCTGTCTCGGTGCCTGCACTGAGCACCGCCGGGGCAGCCGGGGCAGAGCTCCCAGAGCGGGCTCTGGCCATAAGGCGAGCGCTCACCATCACGACCAAACTGCAGTGCCACGCTCCTGGTCGGTTTCGCTCCCTGGGGCAGTTTTCTCCCACTCAGTGCTGGTGCCGCCTCTCCTGGTGCCCCCCCTGTGAGTCAGCTCCTCGCACCCGCTGAGCTGCCGCTCCCGGACAAGTGCTGTCGAGGACCTGAGGCTCCCTCGGTGGCTGTCGCTGCTCCGAGTTGAGGCCCCGGGATGCTGAGCTTCGGCCCGATCAGGTGTTGAAGGCGTCCTCTCGCGAGCTGCACACCTCAGCAATTCAATTATACCATGATACGAAAAATACACAAACGAGCTGAGTAAAGGATAACTAACTGACATTGTGAGCCTTCTGAGTGCTTGACTTTGCAGTTGTACTCAGTCTTTTAATAAGAAGCGCTGTTCCCATGACTGTATGCAAATATGATTGAGTAGGCTTATTACAGCCAATGCATCCTATTTATCTATTAGTCAATGCACATACTTTACATTGTCCAAGAGAACAAATCAGTGATCAGAAGAAATCTGCATCAGCTATAGTGGCACCTCAACGATTCGGGGATAAATCAGGGCAGAAAGATCAGGGAGTTGTGGCAAATGTTGCTCTCTCTGTAAGAGCAGAAAGCTTTGGCCCTCTTCTGACTTTTTATTTCCTTTGCCTCTGAATAGTGCCTGCAAGTCATTTCAGGCGAGAAAAGCTGCCCATGAGCCAAAAGGTTAGCCACTACTTACAAGGAGTAACAGGTTAAAAATTACACAAGGGAAGTTTAGATTGGATATAAGGAGGAAGTTCTCTACTGTTAGGTTGGTGAGGCACTGGAATGGGTTGCCCAGGGAAGCTGTGAATGCGCCATTGCTGGCGGTGTTCAAGGCTGGGTTGGACAGAGCCTTGGGAGACATGGTTTAGTGGGAGGTGTCCCTGCCCATGGCAGGGGGTTTGGAACTGGATGATCTTTAGGTCCTTTCCAACCCTAACTATTCCATGGTTCTGTGATTCTACTGTCTCTTTCTATCTATCTGTTTATGCTGGCATTCATACCCTCCTGTGTGCCTAACTGTCATGTGCTACTCTTCAGTAGCAACAGCAATGCCCCAAGCCACATTAGCCTGGAAGACCTATTCCCAGGTCTTGCCATCTTGTCAGGGATGATCATTTCCCTCCGCCAATACTGGATTTTATGTTAATTCTGCGCAGTTACAAAATTTCCTGTCAAAACACACCTTGTCGGTAGGCTGTTTGTAAGGAGAGGAATTGAGATTCTCATTTTTAGCATTAGGCAGAAGACGGAAAAGGAACTGTGATCCTGTATGACAAGTCAGATGATCCAGGACTGGGTGATAAGAAACAAACATCAGGCTGGGACTGAAATAAATGAAAAGCCAAAGGTTTTCTTTGATGGCAGAATTCAGTGAAGATAAAGGCCTTGTGCTCTCCTTCCCTGCAAACGGTTTTTTTCTCCCAAGCTGGTCAGACTCAAAGCTTGCCAAATAAATTAAGTAAATCAAACATAGTTCATAGCTGTCCCTTCACAAAATTCACTTCATAAATAGGCTGTAGATATTCTTGAATCATTACGCCAGCTCTATAATTAGGAAGGGAAAAGGATACTTCATGCAAATTTCATCAAAAAAGATTTTTCAATGAGAAGCATTCTTAGCTACAACACAAGCCCAAAAGTTGCTTTGAGGTTATTCCCTCCTAATTCTCAGTTTTCATCTGGCTCCTACAAGAATCTCCTGCCCCACTGAACAGCTTAGTGCACTTCCCTCTGCCCCAACTCTCCCACAGACCGAGAGCTGCCTTTCCTGTCAGGAGAAAACATCTGTACCTTCTCCTGCCAATGAAGAGGCTCTCATCCTTACATTTAGGCAATAGTCTTCCTAACTATCTCTGAAAGCCTCAGGTGCTCCACCTTCTGTGTATAAGGAGACTCTAGCTCCATTACCGCACTACAATTTCATACACTGATGATTTATTTCTTAGGCAGCAGTGACAGTGCATGAGCAAGGGGTACAGGTATGATGACATGAGAGAAGCTTTGCATCAGCTTGATGAAACAACCTGGGAAACAACCTGGAGGGATGTCCCTGGGGACACAGGGCTGTGGACCACTGCAGGATGGGAGAGCAGCTGGAACTGTCTGCATGGGTGCGTAGCAGCTCTACCCTAAGTCATGCAGTGAAGAAGAAGGGAGATGCCTTTGGGGGAAGGAGCAACTCAGAGGTGCAGAGCAGAGGTAATGAGCTGAGTGCAGGCTCAAGGATCACGATCAGAGGAGAGACCAGTGAGAGTGACATTACAGGGGGAGGATGCCACCTCGCATGATTGGGGTGAAGGCAAACACAAAGGTTTCTTCAAACATCTTAACCCTCTGTATCACAGACCCTCGATCTTGGGGGCACTTTACCCTCCTTTCAGGTGCTGGAAGGGCAACACAGGAAGACCCAAGTGTTGATTATTTCTGGAGATGTCAGGGAAAACTTATTGGTACCAGTACTGCGTGGGCCAAGCAGGACGATGATCTCCAGTATCTGCTATTCACCAACAATGAAGAGCCAGCTGGGGATGTGACAGTGGGCAGCAACCATGGCTGTAGTGACCACATAACAGTGGGATCCAAACCTGTGAGGAGTGAGAAAGGAGTACAGCACAAATCCTGAACTCTAGGTGAGTACACTACTGCTTGTTCAGGTAAGTGGTAGGTGGGATCCCACAGGGCACCTCTGAAAGGCTTTCAAGAGAACTGGCAAGCTTTTAAGGGCAGCATCCTTCGAGCACAAGCTGGGCCCACATTAATACTCAGGAGCTGGCTTGGCTAAAGCAGCAGACTCATGTCAGAGCTCCAGCGCAGAAACACAGTATATGGGAGGCAGTAGAAGACACAGGCTAAAAAATAAGCAGGCAATTACGGAAAAAGAGAGTATTGGAAATGTATTCATTGGAATGTATTTTCTCCAGGAAAGAGAGTACTTACAAGAATCTAGAAAAAATCCACAAGGAAGTCGCATGTCAGTCCATCTTCAGGCAGAATTAGCTGAAAAAAATTTCCTGAGGGAAATCAACCTCCCTCTAAATATCTCGAGGCATAAGATGACATATGGAAACTCCTCTAATAATTTCTGGCCTGAGACATTGGGGTGGAAAACACAGAATGCTTCCAAAAATAAAAAGAATAAAAAAACCCAAGAAAAAAACCCAGAAAAAACAACAATCAACCAAACTACCAACACTTGCAAATTAGCTCTTTGAAAAAGGTTTTACAGTTAGCAAGATGACACAACCTATTTCTGTTCAAACAGACACTTCCTGTGACTGTGTCTTTTCAATTTTCCACATGACCTTCAAACTAATCAAACCTGCTTTGCTCCTTCATGAACCTAAGCAGAAGGATAAACCAGCACAGCCCTACTTTACAAATAAAGTTGAAAACAAATTCCTAACCTTGAACTTACAGGATGACAACTAATTTCTAGAAAGAAACTTGTCTGAGGCATGGGGCGAAGCACAGGTGTGGGGCAATTCTCAACATGAGGCAATTCATAGTAATGGAAGATAACAATAGAGGAGCTTGGTTTTGTCACTTTATCATGGTGTTTCTCTTCTTTTTTGTGTCCCTGTGATTTGTAATAAAGCTGCAGTAAAGTTGGATTGTAGGCTGTATAATGCAGCTTTTCCTTCCAGTGATCTGGAGGCATAAGGGCACCCAATGGTCAACGTCTTTGGCAGCCTCCCAACAGATGCTCATCAGTTTGGACATAGCCACCTGAAGTCTTTGAAATTTGTCAGTGTACAGTACAGTACCTGGGGGAATCCTGTACCTGGAGAGCCTGAACACATTGAGGCACTGGGAAATGTTGCTTTGGTCTATTATTCTGATTTAATTTGACCCATTTGAAATGTTCCTCTTGCTCTGACAAACACATGGGCTACATTCAGACAGGAACTAGCAATGACAGAGTGCACAGGCAAGCTGAAGGATGGCAAGTATCAGCTAAGAGAGAATCAGCAGGGGGGAAGAAGGGAATTAAGATTAGAATAAGCTCCACTGTAAGCATTAGGCAACTGGCAATGACAAACTTCCTTTATCAAGCTCTAAGGTTTGAGAGGCTTAAGATGAACAGCTCTATATTGTTACTCCAGGTAGCTGAATATGAACAAACAAGAGCCCTAGTCAGCCTCTGAACACAGAAGCTGATCCCTATAATGTTATTTTGCATTGCTATTACTGTAGTTGGAAAAAGAAGCCTTATAAAATGAGTGGGGACTGAAGGTCTGGTGGTGTGGTAGAGTTGCTTCCTGTTTTTATCAGCACAAACCAGGTAGGAATACAGATGGAGACTGTGGGTGTTTGATATGCAAAGGACAAATGTAATTCTGAGAAAGGAAAGCTAACTGAAGTTATTAAAACAGGCCTAGGGATCAGAAAAGGGCTGCGGGGTTTTGTTCAGCTCCTAACTTCTCCAAATCTCATATTAAAAATACTCATTCATGTTTAGATTCTACTGAAATGTTAAAACACTGAGTATTGAAACAGAGAGAATTAGTTTTAAAAAATACGTAATTTGAGTCTGGTGAAACAGAAAATCATGTCTCCTATTCTTCCCCTCCCCTAGTCACCGAGTTCCTGTGTTACACTGGGAATGAGCTGGCACTCACACTGGTAAAACACATACGCTTTTGCATCCCAGATGATGTGATGTGTCAGCTGACGGCCCTGCCTCCATCACAGCTCAGAGATGTACCTTCTCTCACCCCCTCAGCTGGGCAGCCAAGTTCTTCCCACTCCAGTGAAAACTGAATTAGTTCAGACCACTCAAAACAAGGGTTTTTAATGTGAAAAGTAAATTTCTCCTTAGCCTCTCCCAGCATTCAGTCCCACATCTCTTAACAGACTATGCTACACGCTGTCTGTTTAGACTGCAATCCCCTGGAGAAAGGACCCTGTGCCACCATAAGCCAGTAACCACAAGTTCCTGTACAAGGCCCACAGGGCATCTGCCTCACCCACAGCTCTGTGAAAGCCAGGAAAACAACCTGAAAGCAGAAGCCCAGGGACTACCAGGGCTCTGTATTTCCAACCACTCAACACAGTTACAGTTTGAACAAAGCAGGCAGTTAATCAAGCTGCACATTTGTTTTTATACAGATATTATCTTTAAAATATAACAGAAATGAAGTAGTGGTTGTTCCCGAGCTCCTCAGAAGGCTCCAGCCATGTAAGACCCCACTTGCTGAGGTCTGTATCCATTATTCAGGCAACATCGATTCACATGGCAGCAGTATTTCAAGTGCAACTGAGGGTTTGATGCAGGACAAAGGCATTCTCAAGGTCAGAAGATCAAGCCAAACCTTTACAGTTGCAAACTAGTGCAAGAAGTGAATCTTTTCTCTCTTGCTTTAATTTTACAGTCTATGGATGATAAAACTTTAAACAAAGATGATGTTCTTCTTAAGCTAAATTAATGCTTGCAGATTTTTCTGTGAGAGGTGCCAGCTTTACCAATCAATCAGACAGGCTTGTCCAGAGAAGAATGAAACATGAAGTAGAAGAAAATCCCAGAGACCTGGCAAATTCTTAAGCATCTATTTCATGTCCTTCCTTTGTTACAAAGCATGTGGAAAAATATTCCCCAAAATGTTTTTACCCATCTGTTGAAAACATACACCTTTTCATTTAAGTACTCCCTTTAATAAGATGTAATCCGGTAATAGCCTTGCTAGTTTTCCCAACCACCAGAATCCAATCACAAAATGCAAAGAAATCTTAAAACCAAGGACAGAATTAGGGTCCTCAATGCTCACGTGCTACATGGTGTTGCACATGGGCTCCAGCATACAGCAGTAGCTCACTACTTATTTTAATAGTCTGAACTTTAGATTATTTTGGAAAAAAAATACTGACAGCAGTCTGAAATCAGCAAAGTGTTCCCCAATTTTCCAAAAGCAACAGGAATTCATTGTACACCAAGTTCAAGCACCACTTGCCAAACTGAGTACTCAGCCTGATGCAGCCAGAAAGACTCCAGATTTGACTTATGGAGGCAGATACTATTCTCCCATCACAACTGCAGCCAGGCAAATCAACCCTTTAATCCTTCTTTGCTTTTTGGTGATATTCACATAGACTTCTGATTCTTCATGGAGAACGCTGGCTCTGAGTATGTGCCCTTATAACCTGAAGTACAAGCAGCCATTACTGTAATACATATAAAAACAAAAAAATAGATGTTTTTTTTGGTTTTGTGTATTGGGAGATTTTCAGTGGGTTTCCTCCCTTAGGACTGATTTGCTGCTCAGCCAATTGTGGCAGACTGCCTCAAGTATGCAGTCAAAACCCAAGACTTTAACAGTTCATTCAGAATATCACTGCCTCCTATCTCATTAGGAGAAGGAAGACTTTCACATACTCAGTTACTGGTTAACATAATCAGGTCTTATGCCTATTGTGCCCTTCCTACTTTAAAAGCCAGGTAGATCATTTGGTATGAAGGAACACAAAATTTATCTTCTACCCTGTCACCTTAAACTTTATCAATGCAGCAACTCTTGGAAGAGAGACTGAAAGGTCTGGGGTTTGAAAATGGAGTCTGGAAAGCAAAATAGTACCTTCTGCTACTATTAAGAAAGCAAAAGATTCCACAACTACTACTGATAGTACAAACTGATAGCTTGTACTGGTTCAAAATAGCTCTAACTCAGCAACCACTTGAATAGGAAGCAAGGAGGAAAAAAAAATTCTAAGCTGTATTTGGTTTCTATGCTGTACTTGCTTCAGTTTATAATGCCAGACATTTGATGAGGTTATTCCCACAAGATAGAGCTGAAGAAGCAGAGCTGTTGGAAGAAGCTTTCAGGAACAAAGAGCTTTGAGCAGAAATTTTTAGAAAACTAAAAGGAGCCTTCAAATGACACTTTTAAAGGCTGAACTGCTTGCAGCTAATGACAGGAGAGGGAAGACAGTGGAGAACACAATGTTTTGAACCCAATGGAAAACAAAGGGCACAGTGAAAAGGAGGACTGAAATTCAGAGAAAGGGAATCAGCACATGGTGACAGATGTAATGAGAAAGATCTGATACAAACAGTTCATGTAAAACAGCACAAAGAAAAAGGAACAGACAGATGCATAAAACCCACACAACTTCACTGCTGCAATCAGGCTGAACTGCATATTTAAGAGACATAAGAACAGTGAAAAATACAATTTTACTTTTTATTCCAAAAGTTGCATCTTCCCTACACCTAACCAGCAAAGCAGGTAAGGGTCAGATTAATCACTAATATGATTCTGGGTCATTTGGCAGACTTGTACCTGCTAATACTAAACGAAAATAAAATTCAAACTTAAGATGTGGTCCTGAGAGTTTCCTACTCTCTCAAGGATAATCAATAACAAAGGATTTTCCAGGTAATTTTGTCCTCTGAATAACCCAAGCATTAGAAATATACCTGAAGGAAGTTACTAAAGCATCATGCAAAGGAAGCAATGACACAATGCAGTTCAGAACACCACTGGCTCTCTAAGATCTGAGAAAGAAAAATATAGTGTGATTGACAGCTGCAACAAAAGAAAAGCTACAGGGTGAATCTTACCTGGGGAGAAGTGAAAGTTCACAAATGTGCAGCCCTATGCTTTTATTACAGTCCTTCTTGCTATTCTGAGAACAGAACTAATTCTGTGAAAGAATAAAAAGCCCTAGCAGCAAGACTGGCATAGCCTCCTTGGCTTACAGTTGCCATTAGATAGAACATCAGTGGAAGAGAGAAATGAGGATGTATACTTAATGCCTGAATTCTAAATTTCTAATAGTAGACCAATCTCAGGCTGCCTAGATA
This sequence comes from Psilopsiagon aymara, assembly GCA_024733675.1. Classification (NCBI taxonomy): domain Eukaryota; kingdom Metazoa; phylum Chordata; class Aves; order Psittaciformes; family Psittacidae; genus Psilopsiagon; species Psilopsiagon aymara. The sequence goes on from JANRGW010011550.1 coordinate 8,001, forward strand.
CCACAGCACCTAAATGCAACTTTGAATGCGTCATATACTTAGTCTTGTCTCTACTTCTTCCTCTGTTCTAACACCGTTCAGTAAGGTTTGATGGGAGGAAAATCTAAGGGTGAAAAAGGGTACAGGAGACATGGTAGTTCCCAAATAAATGATACCAAGATAATAAGCTCAAATGATGCCGGTGTTTTGGAAATGTATAGCATATGTAAAAAGGGAACAACCAGTCCAACAAAGAGCTCTTCAACAATCTCAGAAAAGTATGCAAGGTAAGAAATGGAAATGAGAACAGATTTTTAAAGAATTTCTAATTAAGAACAACAATAAAATGCAGACCATATCAGACCCAAACAAGGAAAACAAAATAAGCAGCAGCTGACAAGAGTAAGAAGAGACTGCCCTGTAAGTAATACACCTTAAAAAAAAAAAACAAACCCAAAACCAAGGGAAGTGTCAGTTATGCAAGATGGAAGAAAAACAACTGACAGTTAATGACATTAGAAATGAGCTGCTCGATGGCTGTTTTCACTTCAGTATTCCCTGGTGATGGCAACTACAAGCAACTGCATTCACATCACTGGCAAAGAAAGAACTCTGCCTAGTAAAAGAGAAGAATAGGTTAGAACATAAGTTTCATGTTCGCAGGTTCTCTGGCCCCCAAAGACTCCTTTATAAGATAAAAATTGGTTTATTAATATGTTTAAAAGTAGCCACACAAACACTCATGGCACTAGCTATATTTGTGAATGGGCAGGTCAAAATGCCAATTTTTAAACAGAAAGGAAAGAAAAGAAGCAGCATAGATTTCTTGACCACAGCTGGGACCATTAATTTTTAATTCTAAAAAATATTTTTGGAACAGGTTCTCTGGTACCCATTTATGTTTTCCACAGTAACTGACGCAAGTCAGCCAAGAACAAGTTATGCCAACATCGTTTCTTCCACAGTAGTGTAATGAAAAAGCAGTAAACAAAGTATCTGTATCTTGACATCAGACTATCACAGGACATTCTTACAAAGCAAGACAAAGACAGCTCAGATGAAAATATTTCTTTATGAACACAGAGATAGAGTTATCTGAGAGAATAAAAAAAGCCTACTGTCAAACCAGAAAGCTGTAAGGATGTCCTGCAGATGTATGTCCTAGGATCAGTTCCACTGATATCCTAACAACCTAGATTATGGTTGTTTGAGGTTTTAGATCTACAGAAAAATACCAAAAAGTGATCTTGACAAGTTAAAAAGTTGTCTAGAAAAACATAGCGTTTCATATCTATAAGTGAAGGAATCATTCAAAAACTCAAGGCTGAATCAGTCACTGCAGCAAACATGACCTCAGATTTTTTGACACCTTGGATGCCATAACAAAGTACTCCACACTATATGAAGAATTGCCTAACACTATTTACCTTAGACTTGTTTTCCCCTGACACAACAGGGATATAACCTTGAAAGGGGATTGGATTAAAAAAAAAAATAAATTAAAAAATAAACCCTGCTTCTTTCCCCTGAAAGAATTCTTGTCTTACTTCAGATCTTCTCTGTGTTTTGTTAAATCTTCAATTCAGAGATTTGACAGTCTTTTTAGAAGGGAAAAACACTGCCATCTTCTGGAGCAGGTGAAGCTAGCCTGTGTTCTGCTCTCCATCTTACATTGTTTTCTATATACTGAAAAGTAACCGTCAGATGTTGCATATACAAGCAAAAGGCTACAGCAGCAAGACAAATCTTGGTGGCCCACATGCACCACTAACATGAATGCCTGTATCAACCCCACCAAATCTACACGTTTGAACACCTTCCTTTCAATCAGCCCTCCTTACCAGACACAAATCCTTAACAGAAACCTCTGTAAAACCAGTAGGACCAGACACCAAACACAGCAGCTTATTCTGATCAGAAGCATAGCAGACTGGATGAAGTGGACTTATAGGTAACTACTCCCTACGGTTTTCAAACCTTTCTGCGATTATTTTGCTTTTACACTTCAAGAAGCAGCTTCTCAGAATGTACCAAACGCTCTATTAGTATAACCTAGTCAGACATATACCTCTGCCGTACACTGAGCAACTCGTAACAGTCTGTAAGATACAGTATGTCTATAAAATCTGTATTCATAAAACTACTTCATGTAACTACTCCCTCCCCCTCATGTCTATTTGCTACAGCAATAACATATCCCCGACACATTATCAGAAATGTTTTACAAGGGGAAGAAAAACCCAGTTATCAAGTAATTTGAGACACACCCAGTAATAACAGTTCATATTGTGTGTAAGCTACAGGTAGTGTTATAGAAAGGCTCTTCCATTTCCCCAGTAACACTGGCTGCTCTCCTAGTGCTCAGTTCCAGGGCTAATTGGAAGCTACGTTAGGAACCTAGCACTTCATTCATGTCAGTTGCTACCCAGCCCAAGGATGTAGCTGAGTTACAATTTCTTCCTTTTTAACTGGATTATATATAAGCTAGGATGTTACACAGCTGCAAATGTTTTAAAATCAGTTTTCTAATACTGACTACAGAGAGGATAACACTCCTGTATTTTCTTACTAATCTGCCTTGGATGTTTGAAGTCCTTTTGAATGCTGTACCTATTTAATCATTCCTCTGAAAAACAGCTCAACTACCAAAACAAAAGCATTAATATCAGAAGGCTTCCACTGTCAGAGAAGCACCAGTAAAGCATGACGGCTGAATCAGGATGAAAGCAAACTGGCAAGAGTACTAGTATCGGCAGGATGAAAGAGACAGCGGTCAAGCCTAGAGACATAGGCATATTTCTAGACACCACTGCTTGTATACTACAGCTAAACAAGTGCTGTTATTTCCTTCTTCTGGTCACATGAACAGTATGAACAGTTTACTGTGCCTAATGCTATTTACCACCTTAAGAATTTCAGGTGATGGCATGTCTTTGTTGTCTTCATACTGGAAAGGTATTTTGCTTAGCTTCCCGAAGCTGCTTAAGGGCTTTACCTGGCTAGGAACAGCTGACCCAAAAGACAAGTTTCATCAGATTATTTTAAAAGTACTTTTGAAAGACCACCAGAAGTGGTTTTCCCCTATACTTTTAGTTAATTCTACAGAATGTCTTCCTTCTATCCTGCAATTAGAGCTGAGGTTCACAGGAATCTCAGCTGTCAATGCTAAAACTCAGCTTGAGTAAACTCAAAGAATAATGGATTTTTTGGCCACCATACCTGATGTTTGCTTTGCACACTGCAGGTTCCGATGCAGTGTACTCTTAAGAGAGGAATGATTCAGACATCTTATCAAAAAAAAAAAAATCTTAAAAATTTAGTATCTTCAACATTCAGTTTATTTTCTAAAATAAAAAACATGCACATTCGCAATATACACCATTTGATTCTTACTAAGGACATGTTTATAAATATTTTTATTTTAATAAAGATCTCTATCTATAGTTCAAATTCTGAATGTCAACCTGCCAATTGTTTTTTGGGCAAACAGAATCCACTGAAAGCAATGTAGAACTGCATTGTTCCAGGTGCTGGAAAGTAAATGTACCTGCAGAACTAAATAATTCTCTGTTCAGGCACTTGATATTTGGCTAACCCAAGCTTAAGAGTTTCATTACTTATACCAAAGCAACAAAATTCCAGTCTTTTCAGACTCCTTCAGTTGATTTCCACATGGAGGAGGCGGAGAAACAAATTTACACATCAGTCATCTCACTAAGAGGAAATACCGTATTTCTTCTCTAATTCTTCAACAGAAGCATCTTTCAGTCCCATGTGGTTCACATGATTGAACAATACCTGCGTCACTGTAGAAGAAAATCCCAACATAAACAGTTAGTTCTGTGACTTGCACTCTTAAGGTAACTTAGGCCAATTCTTTCCTAAGGGAGAGTAAGGTTTGGATTTATAGAGCTGAAATACAGGTGAGTTTCTGGAACTACTGAGAGGATGAAAGAAACAGAATAGCAAAGGGAAGCTCTCATTTTTTTCTGAAGCCCATGAACAGCCAAACAATGTTTCCTTAAACAGGTATATAATCCTGACAACATAAACAGACAGCTTTTATTTTGTTTACTATCTTGACACCATGGCATTAAATGCAGAAGGTAAAAGTCAATGCCAGATGGCAGATAAAGTTTACATCAGGTTAAAGGCGCGAATGCAATTCGCAAGAGGAATTTACTTGCACTTCAGTATGTCAAACAAGTAATTTTCTTTTAAGGAGATTCACATATCAATTTTGAAAGTGCAATGGCTATTAGTGAAACTTTGCCGAGAGAGTAAGTTTGACATTACTTGGTCCCAGAGAAATGTTTTGTTTGTAAGTGCCTCAACTGTACAGAGTCGCTCTGGTGTGATAAATAAAGAAAATGTTTGAGACAAAACCCCCACACGCTTCTATGAAATATGAACTAAAGCCAAGATCAATATGAATTACAAATTAATTTAAGTGATGCATCTAGAACAGGAGAGAGGACCAGGCTGAGTTCAGAAACATCAAGCACTCTCATTGACAACAGTAAAGTCAGGATTGTCAAGAAACTATTGTAAATTGTGGAAACTGTAATTTGTATACCTTGCATTTCGGCTAGAAGATTTCATACAAATTCATACATTTGTAACATTACCAGCTACAAAACTGAATTGCTAGTGAAGCCTATTTTATCAGACTAAAATGCAACAGATCAAAGCTACAGCTAAATCCTCTTGGTTTTAAGTCTTAAGAATTAAAAAGGAATAGATTAAGAAAAAAATCATATTAACTTCTAAAACAATCAAGAAGCTAGATAACTAATCTTCACTGATTATTAAATGTAATAAACAACAATAGCACTGAAGTTCACACATTTCTTGATAGTCTACAGTATCAGAAAGTTTGTAAGTTTGTAAGTACACTACTGAATTACTTACTTTTTTTTTCTGTGCCTGACATAAACATTACTGCCATATCAAATCTTTTTAATTCAGATAGCCTCTGAAGGATTTCAAGGATGAGAGATGGCTCCTCTTTCCTGAAGAAGAGTATCAGAAATATAAAAATAACTACTCTTGATTAGAAAGATTCAGTAGCTGCAAGCAATATTAAAAAACTTTGAGAACAAGAAATTAAATGACCAACAGAACTCATTTCTCTGTGTCTAATATTCCCTACCTTTCATCTTTCTTCCATGCAGAAAGTCAACATCCAGAAATTTTGATGCAAGTATCATTCAGATACAGAGCAAGAATGAAGAAATATAAAGCCCCAGACATACGTAAACTGACTGCTGTTCATACACAAATAGCTACTATATGACTTAATACTTATACCTTGCTGTAACATCACTATATTTATACATATCGGGGTGTACAAGTTCAGGAAGCAGCCCCTGTGGTCATAGAGGCTCAGCAAAAAGCACCACATTACAGCTGCCATCATTTTTATCCGTCCACAAAATTCTTAGATTGCGTTCATTCTACATCCTTCTGGTCAACAGTAAACAGTTCCTGTCTTAAAAACTAACAACAGATAGTATTTTTCTTTCAGAACCTGACCTGTCTACCTACAGAAGAAATACATTTTACTTTACTGCAAACACTTCAAACTTCCTAAACCTTTTATGCCATATGACCACATGTAGGACCTTATCTCTTAAGATGTCATGTTTCACACACATGATGGCTATTTACTTTTAAAGGAACTAAAGGAAAGGCAAACATTAGTTTAGGTTGGCTTTTCTCCATAAAACACCACCCTAAAAACATTCTGAAGTGCATGCTCCAAGTAATCCAGAGATGCAGTACACTGCCTCAGACAGGCAAAATGAACTTTAAGACTTAGCAGCATAGACAGAAATTTCAAATATAATTGTCAGGTCCTTTCCTATCAGAACTTTTAGCTCCAATATGCATTTATTACAGGCTACTGTAAAACACTAGCAGATAATTAAAAGTCAGAATGCGTCACAATAAGCATTACACAAAAACGAAACCCTCTGTATTTTTCTGCTTTAAAAAGTTAATACAGAAAGCTAATCTTGTGCAATTATATGTGATAACAGAACACACAGTAATATGAACCAAAATTATTCCATACAGTCTGATACTCAATTTCCAATGCAATGTAGCAGAAGTGAATTCAAACTTACAATAAAGGCTATTCATTTCTTTATGTCTTTTCTACCCGTCTTTTAAATATATACTTAAATTCTGAAGAAAGAGAAATTGAATCATTGTAATTATTGCATCATGCAGGCTGGAAATATTTTTTTTTAAGCCCAAAGGTGATGCTAGGGAGGAAGAAAAACCAAATGCAGACCAAAACCTCTCCTCCAAAAAACAATAGCAAAATACAAACTGAAACAAAAGAGTTAAACTTACTCGATGTAGAAATCATGCAGAATTTTCAGTATCTGGTTAAACAAGTCTGGATCCAAGGATTTCTGGAACAGTTTTGAATAAAGTGAAGGCTCTATTTGCTTTGGAAAAGTAAAATAAAAAAAAAAAAAAGAAGTTATTTTTAGGGGAAAAAAAACAATGCAGTTGAGTCATGAGAATTAGAAGTGCCATGTCTAATTACCCTAAAAGCATTCATTTTAAAAGTTGGAATTTAACATGGTTACTAATGCATTTAAGTCTTTGGAGAATCAGGGCCTATGTTTGAAAGAAGAGACAGACCATGGAGAGACTGTACACAAAGTGAGGAAAGTGAAATCAGACACAAGAAAAGAATTACTCAAATAGGGATCAAACTACTTGGTATTATGTGAAGGCAATTAAAGAAAGGGACTGTTGTACATCGTTAAGATACACTAATCATAGCTACCTTTTCCACCTAAGTTTGTCCTATTTCTTCAATGTCAGTTGGAGAAACTGTCCAAGCACTGCCAATCGATACTACATTTCATACCTTCAGGTACAAGTACAGATTTTCCGAGCAGTCTTTCAACTTCCTGAAGTCAGATTCAAGCTGGAAAGAGTTTGCGGGAATGGCAGGGACTGCAGAAGCAGATTTAAATGACCTTTTGATTTCTTTTTCTCTCTGCCCATTCAAAGGGAATGATGAATCCAACACTGACGAAATTCCTTTCGCACCACCATGAAGCCTGCAGAGAGATTTTAATTTTTTTCTTTTTTGCATTTCAAGGAAATCTGACACTAAGACTGAACTGGAGATCTCCCAGCCCATTAAAAGCTAACATACTACCAATGTTCTTAAAAATAATGCTTTTTAGTTTAAGCAGGTACCTAAAAAACAAAAAAAAAAAACCACACAAAAAACAAACTAAAACAAAAAAACCCCTTCAGAGTATGGAAGTTTCATGATTCACCTTTTCTAAAAGCCATGCATTCACAAACGCTTATACTCAGCCTGTGTCGCCTTTGTTTCTGGAAATAACTGCATTTTTTTAGTACAGATTTCTACCATACACAGCTAAAAATTAAAAAGAATTACATTTTTTGCAATTTCACAACACACACAAAAAAAACCTGCCATGGGTTCAGCAGTAGCAGCCATTTTTCTCCTTCTTAGTAGCTGGTTCAGCACTGTGTTTTTGACTCGTGGCCTGAGAACAGCGCTGATAACACCAATGTTTTAGTTACTGCTTAGTACATTTCGGTCTGGCCAAGGACTTTCGGAGCCTCATGCTCTGCCAGGGAGGAGGGGGAGCCGGGAGGAAGCAGAGACAGGA